>PVKY010001863.1:0-28947 GCA_004027775.1 Bradypus variegatus | reverse complement strand
TGCTTCCAGGGCCGGTGGGCACAGTCACGGCACTGCCCCTCCCCACCCATAAGCCAAACCAAGCATTCCCGTTTAACGAGCCCCACCCAGCCCCTGCAACCTGTTCATTGAGCCCCTGTCTACAGGGCTAGAGGCACTCAAATCCTGGCTATGCCTCTCCCTAACTGAGAAATTGTGAACAAGTCACTTCACTTCCCTGAGCTTCAGCTTTCTCCCCTGTATAATGGGGATAATGGTGTTGATACTAATCAAAGATGGGGGTTCTCTGCCTGATGTGCTCAAATGACCAATTTCTGAGACACCAGCATTTCAAAGAGAGAAAGAGTTTATTGCTAAGCACAAAGCAGATCAGATGGCCTAAAAATCTGCCTCCCCAAACTGCAGTAACCCTGATAGTTTTATGGAATCAAAAGATGGGCAGGTTTTAGGATAATGAGTACAGTGGCTTGAGATGATGAAATTAGAGACGATCTAATTATTGAGCATGCACAGATTGATTATAGGATTAGTCACAGAACATATGTAAGAAAATGGCAGCCTTAATATGATGATGGGTATGATTTTTATGAGTTTGATAGTGAGGTATAGGTCACTTATGGGTTGAAGTTTAAGCTACTGCGCATGTCAGGCCAATTTTGGTTAGAGTGAGCTTTGTCTAGTATGATAGTTTAGGAATTGGTGTGGGTTGGTTCTGGGCTGACTCAAGTTCCTTTGTTAATAAACACTAGGGACTGTCTTTTGTGATCATAAGACTCTAAAGTTGAAAAACAGGATAATGGGGTACAAGTTGGGCCAGTCACAAGGTTTTTATAATCACAGGATAATAACTATATATTATACAATCATTATCAAAGATGAAGGCAGCTGGGCCTCACTTCAGTAATTTCCGGTACTTCCTTCTGGCTGTTCTAATATGCTAGAAAGTAAGAAGGAAGACCATCTATGTGATTCAGTAATCATAATTATTTGTTAATTACTTGGTTACAGTGTCTTCTTTAACAAGTAAATGGAATCCTGTATGTGAAAGTGTTGCATGCTAGGTCTGCACATAGCAGGTGCTCAATAAATGTTACTCCCCTGCCGTCTCGGCCATGCCATTGCCAGGGCAGCTAGAGTCAGAACTAGGCACGATTCCTTTGAAAGTTGCCAAGCTCTGGCCTTAGACATCTGAAGCCATGCCTTGCCTCAGCCATCTGAAGCCATGCCTTGCCTCTTCCCCAGACGGACTCCCAAAACCTAGGCTCGGTCCCGTTCTGCCCTGATAGGTGGCCTTGAATCTGTCACTCACACTCTTGAGTATTAGCTCCTTGTCTGCAAAATAGACACCATATTGCCTCATCTGTACCCAGAAACAAAGATGAATGAGACACAGTGCCTTCCCTCAAGGAGCTGCCAGTCTAATGTGAGAGACAGATATAAAATCAGAAGCATCATAAAGAACAATGTGATCAACTTAGCTCAGGGTCAGGGAAGACCTCAGAGCCGGGGACATCTGAGCCATGCCCTGAAAGATAAGTAGGAGTTGGCCAGCAGCCACGGAGGGCAGAAGTTTTGAGAGAGTCAGATAGCCTGCGTCAAATAATGTGTTTTATAAATTGGGCTGCCTTTTCCTGCTACGGAAACATCCTGAGACCACGTTGCTCCTGTGGGCAACAATGCCCTGGAATGCCCTAGAATAGGGGCGGGGGAGGAGTATCACCGACAGGCTGAAGTCCAGGCTCACCAGCCTGGCACCCAAGGCCTGTCCAGCTTCGTCCCCCCCTCGTATTTCACATTCTGGCAGCACAGAATCACTTAGAGTTCCCGAAACTTAGCACCACACTGTTTGTCCTCCCTGAGTGCCCTTCCTCTCCACACCCACCTGGCAACCTCCAGTTCATTTCCTGGAAACATGATGCTCACACCACCTCAGCAACTTTTTAATTGTAAATACGAGGGCTCATCCTCCCTCCCCAAGTGACTGGGGCTCAGTTTCCTCTCCTTCCCAATGCCTACCACAAGAATATGCATCCCTGGTTGGAGAGAGAGAGTTTCCTTCAGCAAACACTGAGCTTCTGCCTCAGGCCTGGCTGTGCGAAGCCAGGCACAGAAGATACGAAACACACAGTGAACAGTCCAACCCTAGAAGAACTGACGGTCCAGGGAGAAACCCACACACATACAATTAAAAGTGGGGTGAGACATGCTGGGATAACAGGACATTTGGAGGTTGATGGGAACACAGAGGAGGGAGCAAGTACTTTGATTAGACTGACTGGAAAAGCTTGCAGAAATCAGCATCCAAACCAGGCCTTGAAAACTGAGCAGGAATTTGCTGGGTGGTGAAAGAAGGAAAGATTCTAGCAGAAGGAGCAGCACATACAAGACATGGAGGCATAAAAAAGCACATCATGGCCCGGGACAGCCTGGAGTCTGTAGGCTGGAGCATAGGAGGAATGGAAGGGAGACTAGAGATGAGGCTAGAGAAGCAGCAAGGGCTGAGGAGGCACAAACCTTAATCCTCCTGTCCAAGGAATTTGGACTCATGTTTTAGAACCAGAAGAGGGAGTCAGTTTGTGTTTTAAAATGGAGGAGAAAGTGAGGGAGGAGAGGCCAGTGAGAAGGTGCTTCTATTACTCCTGGTGTTTAGGCCATTTACTTGTAATAACAATAGTTACACTTATTCAGTGATTACTTTCTATGGGCCCTGATCTAAGAACCTTATACATACTAACTGATTTAATTCTCTCATGACCCAGTAAGACAGATATTACTATTAACTCCATTTTAAAGATACAAAATCCAAGGCCTAAAGAAGTAACTCGCATAAGGTCACAAATTGGTGAGTGGTGGAGCCTTACACACACACCACACACACACACACACACACACAAAATCATCATAGTAACAATAACGAAGCCAACAAACTTCATGCCGGGCGCTGCTTGGTGCAATTCCAACTGTTACCTTGGGTTTAATCAGGTTCTAATCAGGTTGACAAGGAGGATGCTCTCCAGCTGGGAGGCCACCCCAGAGTCCGCGGCTCAGTGGAGACGCTGCTCCAGGCCTTGCTGTGTCTGAGCTATCCAGAGGGAAGTGGCCTGGCCACCCCCCAAGTTGCTGACAGTGACCTTTGGCAGGAGCAACTAGAGCCTCGTGCTGCCGTTGGCTGAGAGCCCGGCCGGAGGGGCTGAGCCAGTGCAGAGTGAGCAGCTGCAGGCTGGGACCCCTGGGGCCTCCAGGACTTTGGCTTAATGCCTGGACACTGTTCAGGCTGCTACAGCCCAGAGCTGGGGACCAAGCCTCAGGACCCATGGATTCTGGGCCTGGCTTGGTCAACTCATGTGCTTTGGGACCTTGGGTAAATCCCTACCCCTTAATGGGCCTCGATTTCTTGGAAGGTGAATGAATAGATCGTCCCTGTCCCTGACCTTCCTCGCGCACATCACCTATAACAGGCTGGGCCTGAGGGATATCATGAAGCATGTCTCCTGCCAGGAAACCTGGGCCCTAGGTTTTTTTGGATTTCTCCTCAGTGCCAGGTCCTGTGCTAGAGGAGAGGAGCTGAGCTGGTCCCTGCCCTCAGGTAGCTCCCAAGCAGTTGGGAGGGAGGGGGACAGACAGAAAACCAGCAATCACAGCCCAATGTGGTAGGGACTGTTCTGCAGAAAGAGAAGATACCCCAAGGGGCTATAAGGAGGAAGCAACCAACTCTGTCTTGCCTGGAAGGCTTCCTAGTAGACAGAACATGGAGCTAGATTGTGGCTTGCATTTTCCAGGTAGAGAAGATGGGTGGGGGAACAGTGCAGGGAGCAGGGGAACAACCTGTGCAAAGGCTTGGGGGCAGAAAGGACAGGGTCTGTGGAGGAAAGGGTGAGCTCCACATGGCAGATAGCAGGGGGAAGAGTGTGTGTAAGAGGAACAAGGAGATGGGACTAAAAGGGCAGGTGGGAGACAGCAAGGGGCTGATTGAGCACCAAGTTCTCCAGTTGCAGGCTAGACAGAACAGAGCCCACACACAGACTTCTCAGCTTGGCTCATGCTGCCTCCTTCCTTCCCTGAAGCCCGGTGGCTGTCTTGTGCCCTGTTCAGGACACTCCCTCCCCTTCTCTATCTTCTGGGTTTTTTTCGCATTACTGTGTGTGCCAGTTTGAATGTATTATGTCCCCCAAAATGCCATTATCTTTGATGTAATGTGTGGGCAGACGTATTAGTGTTGATTAGATTGTAATTCTTTGAGTGTTTCCATGGAGATGTGACCCACCCAACTGTGGGTGATAACTCTGATTCTATAATTTCCATGGAGGTGTGGCCCCACCCATTCAGCATAGGCCTTGATTAGTTCACTAGAGCACTATATAAGCTCAGACAGAAGGAGCTTGCCACAGTGAAGAGGGAAACTTTGAAGAACACATGGAAGCTGAGAGAGTAGCTGCAGATGAGAGAAAGTTTGAAGATGGCCATTGAAAGCAGACTCTTGCTCTGGAGAAGCTAAGAGAGGACAGCCCAAGAGCAATTGAGAGTGACGTTTTGAAGAGGAGCTGCAGCCTAGAGAGGAACGTCCTAGGAGAAAGCCATTTTGAAACCAGAACTTGGAGCAGACGCCAGCCACTTGCCTTTCCAGCTAACAGAGGTTTTCCGGACACCATTTGTTGACACTTTATGGCCTTCAGACTGTAACTTTGTAACCAAATAAGCCCCCTTTATAAAAGCCAATCAATTTCTGGTGTTTTGCAGTCTGGCAGCATTGGCAAACTAGAACACTGTGAGAGGGCAGAGATTCAAAGAATTAATCAGGAGATTCAAAAGCAGTTACTGAGCACCTATGGGTCAGATCCCACATTAGCCTCTGGGGAACAGGCCAGACATGTTACCTGGTGGGTACCCACAATTCTGGCTGGATCCTCCAGAGAAACAGAACCAGTAAGATATGTGTGTGTGTATTTTAAATATATATATTTATATTTACTAAGATTTAGTGTAGGGGATATGGGTGTCACCATCAGAGACACCTGTAAGCTACAGGACACTCTAAACCCATGAGTTCTGACATGGAGACCCCCCTCTAAGGGGCTGTCTTTGGACCTGAATGGGAATCTCTGGACCCCATTGAGGAGTCTCTGAGTTCCAGAGGAAGGGTCTCTAGGCCCTTATGGAGGGAATCTTTGGATCCCACCCTGTTTGAGGCAGGGTGGGGATAGGGAGTCTTTGGTTACTGATAGGTGGGTTGTCTCTAGACTTGGGAGGGGATTTAGCAATAACAGATCACTTGTCAGAAAGACGAGGTCATTGAAGAGGTATGTTTGAGTATATTTGGGGGTATATATTTGCTATTCCCATGGAGTTTCTTCAGTCTCTTTTATTCCCAGAACACTTGCCCCTTGATCTCCCGGGTTCCATGTTGATCCTGAATGCTACCTTTTATGAAGCCCATTTTACTGCTAGAGAGATCGAAGATGGGGAAATGAGGGGAGCTGCCCAAGGCCCCACAGAAAGAAGTGCATCTGGAATTAGAGATCTAACCCTTTCCTGCCTGCTCTCTCTGGCTTGCCCCAGACCTGACCCTCTCCTATGGCCACCATCTGCTCTTGTGCCTTCATCAGCCTGGAAACCCCACATTCCCCCAACCAGTCTGGCCCTGCCTTTCCTGTCCCCCCACCCCCACCCTCTTTACAGCCTCCTTGAGCTGGAAAGCAAGGGGGAAAGCAGCTGAGCCTTAAAAACCAAAGAACCAACTCCCCCACCTGAGTTCCTTTCTCAAAAACCCTGTCCAGGCAGGTGGGTGACTGGACTCTTTTATCCTGTCTCTGCCACTAACATGCTGATCATGCCTCTTTTCCTGAGTGCCTGTGAGTTTAAGGGAGATCATGGATCTGATGGTGCTTCATAAACTGTAAAACACTGAACCAACATAAGGAAGGGCAAACCGTTGCTCTATTGTGTACAGAGATGAATGATTTGGAGCCAAGCCTTTGAGGGGCTCACAGTCTGGGAAGACAGATATACAGACCCACACCCCAATATGGCATGATTAAGGCTATAGCCAAGGGCTTTGCTGGGTCTAGGGAGGCACAGACGACTCCGAGGGGATCAGGGAAGGCTCTGAGAGAAGCGCACCTTGGAGTTAGGTCCTGAGGGATGAGTTAGAGTTTACCAGATACACAAAAGAGAAGACATGCATTTCGAAGGAGGGAACAGCTCATGCAGAGTCATGCAGTCTGGAAGGGGAATGTGTGCAGCCAGAGGGTCCAGTCAATGAAGGGGGAAATGAATCTTGGCAAGGCAGGCTCAGGCAGGGCAGGGCAGGGCAGGGCAGGGCAGAGGAGAGCCTTGAAATGCTTGCAAAGAAATTCTGGTTGTTTTGTTTTGTTTTTCTGTAAGTAACAGGAATTCTAAAGCAGGAGAGTGGTTCTCATGCTGGGAATTATTATTTCCATTTTTTAATGGATTTCAAAATGGAGGCTCAGAGTGAGAAAGCAAACTGCCCAGGGCCTCACAGCTAGAAAGCAGTAGAGGTGGAATTTGAACACGGGCATGTCTGCCACAGCTACTGGGCAGAGAGATCCAGGACTCCCCTTCCCCAGCCTGGACTCCAGGGCTGGGCCTGGTGGAGAGAAGCAGCCAGTCAGCAGCCAGTTTAGGCTGTGGGCCACTCAGATAGTTCAGCAGAGCTTGGGGAAGGAGCTACTCAGCAGCCTCTCGGTTTTAGGTAAGACTTAATCAGCCTTCAGAAAGGGCTTGACATCCTCATAGGAGGAGAGGTAAGGACAAGAGGATTAGGGCATCAAAGGAACGGCCCAGGCAGGAGCCTTGGCAGAAGCAGGACCTCCTGCTCTCCTCAGTCAGGCACCGGGCACATGTGCCTGTCGCCCTTCTCTACTGGCTTCCTGGCCTGGAGAGTCCATTGCTTTCAAGACTCTTGGAACTGGGAAAGCCCTCAACCTTTTTTTTTCAAGTCGATTCCAGACCATTATGCAGAACAGAAAAAGAGATCTAGAGAGGCAAAGAGCCTCCCCATGATCACTCAGCCAGTCTTCAACCCATGTTTAGGGATCTTATGTTCTACCATGTAGGGGCTTGTTTTAGTTTGCTAAAGCTGCCAAAATGTAATATACCAGAAATCGGTTGCTTTTACAATGGGGATTTATTAACTTACAAACTTAACATTCTAAGCCTGTGAAAATGTCCAAATCAAGGTATCACCAGGTGATGCTTTCTCTCCAAAGATTAGCCACCAGCGATTTTGGGCTCCTCTGTCACAAGCAAGGCACATGGCATATCTGCTGGTCTCTCCCTTCTCTCCTGGGTTTCTTTACTTTCAGTTCTGGCTGCTTCATCTGTGGTGGAACTTCTGTGTGAGTCCTCTCTCAGCTTCTCTGTCTTTATTCTGTCTTTCTCATCCTCTTGTAAAGGACTTTGAATGAGATGGGTCACATCTCAAGATCCTCCTCAACAAAAGATCCTACTTACAATGGGTCCACACCCACAATAGGTTTCCCTCCACAGGATTGGATTAGGTTTAAGAAACATAATCTTTTCTGGGGTACATACAGCTTCAAACCATTGCAGGACTTACAATGTAAGGGGAGAGAAGAGGTGAGTCCAGGAGTGTGGTTACATGACCTCTCCCCAGCAATCTAGGCCCTAAAGAATAAAGATTGATCTGACCTACCTCTGTAATTCCAGGGCCAGCATAGGTCCTAGAGAAGGTGTGTGGCCATTCAACAACATCCCCATTTGGTCCACAAGGTCCTGGGGTACCTATGAGAGACAAGAGGATGGATTCTTGAGATGTCCAGAGGACAGCATCTTCATGATTTGGGGATTTTATGAATGTGGTTGGTGAGAGAAGAGGAATTGAGTGTAATACATCCAGGTTCCAGACTTCAGCTCCCAGGTACATGGGAGAGTCCTTTTCTAATTTTGAGAACAATGGAAGAGGAACAGATGGGGGGAGGTTGTTGGTGCGTCTTGGAGAATGGGAAGAATAAGGTGTGGGTAGTAGAGTGGTTTTGAATGGAAGCTGAGATTGGTCTTTGATCCCTTTTGGGCAGTGGAGAGGCATTGCAGGCCTTTAAGCAGATCCTTAGGAAGATGATTCCAAAGATCAGTTCCAGTAGGCACCATGGAACAGCATACCCCCAGCTCCCTCAGGGTGAGATGAGGCTAGGCCATGTCCACCCTCCTCCCTATTCAGAGCACTTTTATGCCCATCACTCCATTTGAGCTTAGCAACCCTGAAGTAGGCAGGGACAAAATATGCATTGGACAGATGAAGAGCCTCAGGTCCAAAGAGGTAAAGGGCTTGCCCAGTATCACAGCAGGGAAGCAGAATCACAGGGCCCAAGTCCCTTGGAGCTCATCCCCCTCCTGTTTTACAGAAAATGAACAAGAGGCCCAAAGAGGGGACTGTCCGTTTTGCAGATGAGGAAGCAGAAGCACAGGAAGCCTGGGTCTTCTTGCTGCTCATAAAAAGTGACCAAGCTCTCCAACTGTCCTGGATAGTTTCTTGTCTCTCCACAAGGGCTGGGCCTGTCTACCATCCAAAGCCCAGAATTTACAAAATGCTTGTCTTGGCCATAGTGTCTTGGACTCAAGATCACACCTTTGCCAGAGCAAGATGCAACTTCACTCTCGCTCAAAACTGAGAACCAGAGAGGGGAAAAGACCTTCCCATGTCCATACCCAGCAAATCAGGAGCTAACTTCAAAGGCCATTTCCCTGGGCTGTCCCTTGGAGTAGTAGAAATAGAGGCTTGGCTGGTGGGACCAGCCTCTGGGTGATCCGGGAAACCTCTCAAGGGAGAAGGAGGTTCTGAGACCCAGAAATGGCAAGTGGCTGGCCTGAAGCTTCACCTCTTAAGACCTGTTCTGCTTTATCATAGTTCTTGGTGACACTAGGTACTTTCTGATGATGATGGAGAATGGGGTGGGGCTGCAGTGCCAGCCCCACATTCCCCCAAGAGAACACACTAGGAGCGAGGGGCTTTCCACCCACATGTCCCAGAAGTTGTTGCATCGTTCTGTCTCACCACAACCATTTCCTTCTCTAAAATCTTCCATCCCCACAGGCCCTGAGACTAGTCAGGCTCTCAGCACGGAATGCCCAGACCGGCTTCTTTAGCTGCAACCACACCAGGCTCAGGAATATCCCAGGAGGCCCTCGCACCTCTGCCACTGCCACAAGCTGAGGGGCAGGTAAGGGGTGGCCTCAGGAAGGGGCTGGGCCCCAAACCACTGGCTTCTGAGAGTAACTTAACATGATCCCAACCCATGCAAAGCAATTAACATACAACAGCTCACTTAACCCTCGCATCTAGCCCCTGCGGTGGAACAGTTATTATCAAGGCCATTTTACAGGTAAGGAAACTGAAGGGCAGGGAACTAGCTCAGGGTAACACAACTCTTCTGTTTGACTTGGAGCTCACTGCTCCTCTTAAGAGACTGCAACTCAAAACAAGGTGTTGAGTATCAGGTTTTTTGTTTTGTGTGTTTTTTGCTTTCGGAGTTTTTTGGAGGTTGCCTGAGAGTGAGTTAAGCCTCCTACTAATCATGCTAAAGCAGGAATAGTCCTCGGAATGAGGAAACCAGGGGGAAGGCGGCCTGTCTTAGTCAGGCAGGGGGAAGGCGGCCTGTCTTAGTCAGGGTCACACAGCAGTGAACTGGCTGGAGACAGAACCAGCTGCGGGAAGCCCCTGCAAGACTTGGTGGCCGGCCACCCGGGCTCTGCGCCCCCTCCCTAAGGCCTCAGTTTCCCAGCTCTCTAGACCAGCAGCCCTTCCAGAGCCCACACTTAGTGGCAGGTGGGGTCGCAAAGACTGTCAGTGCTATGTTTGCGCAGCCACAGTTGGAAACAGGTTTGGCTGTGTTGGTGCACAAATTCCCATCCCGCCTGGTGGGGAGCGGACCGCCTTCTGAGCTTCTGCTTTGCGTGCCGGGTCCCTCCACCTTCGCTTCACCCCACCCCGGCCTCCCCACACTCCCTCAGCCGGGGCCCCCAGCTATGCTCCCGCGATGAAGGGCCAGGCCTCTCGGCCCCAGCCCGGAGCCGGCCGGAGCCCCCCCGCTCCGTCCCTTTAGGGCCACTTTAGGAGATGGAGGAAAAAGAGGGTGGGCTGGTGGGCGACGCCTGCTGTTCCTGGCTCATTCTCACATTCATTCATTCCTGCATTCACTTACGCATTTACTCATCTCTCCAACATATGCTCATTCGTTCCTTGAGCAAATTCTTATCAAGCACCTTCTAACTCTCCCTGTCTCCCTTGACACCTCATGACAGCCACGCAGGACCATGCCCTCTCCTGGACCCTGGAGACACAAAATGAACGAGGTGTACCTGGACCCTGCCAAGGAGAAACTTAGAAGGGTGGTAGGGGGCAGCAGCGTGTATCTGATGCTATAACAGAAGGATGGAGGGCAAGACAGACAGAAAGTATGATGTGTGGGAGCAGTCAAGGAAGGCTACAAAAAGGAGGTGACATCTGTCCTGGATCAGGAAGGGAAGTTGGCCAGGTGAAGAGTTAATAACAGTAACAACCCCATATAGGCTCTGCAGGCACTTACTGTGTGCCACTGGCTTTATTTCCATTAATTTTCATCTTTATCACAGTACTGGAAAGTAGATATTACTATTCCCACTTTACAGATGAGGAAACTGAGGCTCCAAGAGGTTAAATAAGTTGCCCCAAACCAGTAAGTAGGGAAGCCACAATTGAACCAGGTCTTATTCCAAATCCAGTGCTAAGTGTAGAGTTAGATTTAATTCTTAAAATGCAGGATGTTAACTCTAAAGGCCAGAAACTATATCCAAAATATTAGAATGATAGTCTAGGGTGGGGATGGGGGGTGAGTTTACACCTGACATATATGTGAATTATGAGATAAAAGATATCCATATTTGTTGAAATTCACAAGTATGCCTACAGTGTATCAGTTTTGTTTTCTCCACTTCTTTTTCTTCCCTCAGAAGTAGAAATTGCTTGAGTGTGGGTTTTTTCCCTTGATTACAAAATGTCTGATCATTTTTTTTTTTAAATCAGTATTATTTCCAGTGATACTTTCCCTTTGTGCTTTCCTAATTTGTTACATCAAGCATGTGTTGCTTTTGTAATTTGAAAGCAAATGTTATTTTTAACAAATGAATTGCACACATCAAAGACTTGGGTGACTCCACCAATGAGAGCTACAGCAGTTCCTAAGAAAAAGGCCTGGGGTTTTGGTTGACCTCACCCAGGCATGAGTCAGCAGGGTGAAGTGGCTGCCAAAACACCAGGCAAACAAGTAGAAACAGGGCCCCAGATCAGAGAAGAAAACCTCCCCACTACCTCTGGGCTGGTCAGGCCCCAGTTGAGACTCAGGCATGTGTCTGGGGAGAGACCTGAGCAGAGCTGAGAGATTTAGAAGAGGCACCTGAGAGAAGGTTGGCATTGCAGATATGGACAGGACTTAACTAGGGGTCTTTACCTGCCTGTAAAGATAGTGAGCTCCCTTTTACTGGAGGTATGCAAGGAGAAGTTGGATGACCACTTCATTAGAGGGCAGCTGTATGGGTGACAGATTGCATCATATTCTCTAAACTGAGTATAGTGTTTGTAGAATATGGGTGGGAGAGAGTTGCATAACCAACTCAACATTTCAGAGGGAATATGCTAGAACTATCAATAGTAAACAATAGAAATAATAAAAATGAGCATAATTTGTTGCATGCTTATTGTATACTAGGCTCTTTATTTCTAGCACATTATATACATCAGTGGTTCCCAACTTAAGCCTGCATGGGAATCACTGAGAGGGCTTGTTGCAACAGATTGCTGAGGCCCACCCTCAAAGTCTCTGTTTCAGTGGGTCTGGGTGGGGCCCAATAATTTGCATTTCTGACAAATTCCCAGGTAATGCCAATGCTGCGGGTCTGGTGCCACACATTGAGAACCACAATATACATTATCTTATTTATTTGTTACAACCACCTTATGATAGAGATTCTGTTATCCCCATTTTACAGATCAAACAAACCAAACCAAACCAAACCATCATCCCAGGATTTTCTCAGAGATTAAATTACTGTTTACAGCTATTAAGTGAGGTTTGAATCTAGGTCTTTCTGACTCCAAAGCTTATGTTTAGCCAAAATAAAAATCAAGGTTCTAGAAGTTTGGTGACAATCAAACCTGCAAATTGTTTCCCTCAAGGTATAAAATAAGAACATTTGATCATTGGAAGAGTTTGGGGCAGGATTTCCAGCATCCCTTAGAGGCAGGAGAAACGGTGGTGCCCTGGGGGAGGGGGGCATGATGATTCAGCATCCCCCATGTTGAAGGGGGGCTTTGGGTTATACTATGCCCACAATTTCTCAGCTCTCGCAGCTGCACAGTTCTCCATTTGTGGGCTGGTATCAGGTAGGATGCTGTGGTTGGCTGAATAACGGCCACCCAAACATATGTCTTGATCCCTGGAACCTTGAATGCTACCTTTTATGACAAAGGGGGCTTTGCAGGTGGAATTAAGTTAAGGATCTTGAGATGGGCAGATTATCCTGGATGCTTCAGATGGGCCCCATGTAATCACAAGGGTCCTCATAAGAAAGAAGGTGATGTGGAAGACAGAAGCTGAGAGATTTGAAGATGTGACACTACTGACTTTGGAGATGGAGGAAGGGGACATGAACCAAGCAGTACAGCTCTAGAAGCTGGAAAAGACAAGGAAATGGATTCTCCCCTAGAGCCTCCAGAAGGAACACAGCCCTGCTGACACCTTGATTTTAGTCCATTTAGACCCATTTTGGACTTCTGACCTCCAGAACTGTAATATAATAAAATTGTGTTGTTTTAGGCCACTAAATTTGTGTTAATTTGTTACAGCAGCAATAGGAAACCAATACAGATGCTATCACCCAAAATAGAAAACTGCGTCTGGTATTCACGTAAGTGTAGGAGCAAATAAATTTATACATATCCACATTCACACTCACTCTGCCCCTAGCCTTGTTCTGGCAGGTAAGCAGGTGCACACAGATACATAGGTGACTTCAGACCTTCTAGAGTGAGAGCACCTGCAGCCACTGAGACACACAGGCCACTTCTGGCCTTATGTCCACAATATAAACATACAATTCTCTCCTTTAACAAACATTTACTGAATATCAGCTATGTGCTAGGGATGGTTCCCGTGTGGGAACAGAGAGGTGAGCCAAATGGATCCTCATGGGGCTCCTGGTCTCAGGAGAGGGGCAGAAGTTCAATACTTTTTCACATCCATAATTACAGCAAGATTATCTCTGAAGGGAGCTCAGATCTAAAATGGGCACTCAGGTGAAAGGGCATATCGTTCAACATTACATTTGAAAGCCCTTACCTCGCCTATAAGGTGCAATAATTTCTTTGCCTGCTCAGGTCTGAGAACCAGCAATCTAGACTGAAAGATGTAACAAAAGCAGAGGCTGCCTTCAGATATCTGCCTTTAAGAAAATGACCCCATCTCTAGGGATGGATTAAGGTTGGCCAGAGAATTCTGGAGTCTCCTTGGTTTCTGCAGGGGTGACTCCAATCCGTTTTTAAAGTAATCATCTATTTTCTTAGTAGACGTCAAAAGATTAGTTTTTTGTTTGTTTGTGAGGATAGCACCAAATTGCATCTTTGTTGTCAGTATTGAAGCACTCAGTTGGTGTGAGTTAAATGTGCCTCTGATGTGACTCCCCAGGGCAGACTGAGGTCAGTGCTTTTATGAAAAAGAGTTGGGGACATTATAATCTATGGTGGTGGGAGCTTGGGGCCTCACAGAGGCCTTTCCAGAGGCAGTGACTGACATTGAACTGACACCTGAAGGACAAGTGGCATTAACCAGGCAAGGCGATTGAGAATATTCTGGGCACACAGCACCTCAGCCTAACCAAGATGCTGGAGTTTTATAGTCCCCAAAGAGTGACACCCACACTTGCTGCCCAGAAGAACGCTGCAATCCCCTGCTCTAATCTTGAGAACCTCTAGGAGGTCCTTGTCTGTGAACTCTGCACTGTTCTAATTCTCAAGAAATGCTGGGGATTTCTTAAGACTTGGGATGTCTCATTTAACCACCTCCTCTGCCTGGGTCACTTTTTGTTTTCTGGAACAGTGCTGTGAGGCTTTTTGAGGAGTGGTCCTGGAATCTGCTTTGACATTGAATTGCTGTGTGACCTTGGCCAGTCACTTCTCTCTGGGCCTTTATTTAGCCATCTGTAAGGTGGGACTTGGGGGCAGGTTGAGCCCTGCCAGCTCCGACATTCCCTGATGAGACTATAGGGAAGCAGTGTCCTGTAGAACTTTGAAACCCCAGGCTATGGAAACAGCCCTAAATTGGAATCCTGGCTTCACCACTTACTAGGACCTTAAGCAAGTCATTTCACTCTCTGAGCTCCATTTCCTCATTTGTTAAATAGGGGCCTTCATTCCCATCCCTCTGGATTGTATGAGGATTAAATGAGATCATGGACATAAAGCATTTGGTGCTTTGCAACCCCCAGCAAATGGCAGCTGCCATCATTATTTTTGATAATGGATGGGAAACGGAACATGTTAACTCCACTGATTACTGTGAATTGCACCATCACCCTCAGGGGTTACCATCAGTGCAATCTCTGGAAACAGCAGTCAGAAGGACTCTGATGGGTATTTGGGGAAACGCCCAAAGCTGGGTGGATTCATTTTTGCAGGAACTGGGGAAACTCCCCAGGAGGAAACATTTGCTGGGTAGGCGGTGATTGAGCTAACTCGTGGGTATGAAAATGATTCCCAGACTCAGAGTTTACAAGCGTGAGTCTGGGATGGAGTCTGGGTGGTCTGAATTAGCTCAGGGATGGAAAAGGAAATGTCCCTGGACATTGGCTGGTAACCAGGGCCAAGACAGGCTGAGGCAGGATGATGGGGAGAACCCAGGCTTCCTCTTTCCACGAACCACCCTGATCCTCTGGCCCTGCCCCACTGTCACTCTGTTTTCTGACCATCTGGCATCTACTCATATTACAGCTGATACAGTCTGACTTCTCTTTGTACAAGAGATGGGAAATGAGGCCCTGAGACGGGGCGGGACTTGCTCAAGATCACACAGTGAATCAGAGCATAATCCAGGTCTCCAGGCCCTGGATCCAAGTATCTCTGACAGCATCAGGCAGCCTCCTTGACCAGTCAAGTAAGCGAGTGGCTGGTTGTTGCCTGGCAACCACAGCAGCCCCAGGTGTTTTTATCTCCACATTTCCATGGGAATCTGGCCACCCAGTGACAGTTGAGCTCAGACGTCAGAGAGAAAATTTCTCTGATCTAAGGGTCAGTTGGGAGTAGGGTGTCTCCTGTTGGAATGCTGACCCAGACAAGGCACAGACAGTTCCCTTCTGTATCCTGGAGCTCCTCCCAGGCAGCCCAGACCCATCTATCTTTCTGGCTTAGGGTTCAGACTCACATGACTCCTCTCCAGCAGAGCTGAGCTCCAGCAAGGGCTGGGAGAGAAAATCCTGCCAGGGCCTTTTGGGCACAATTGGGAGGCTCTTTGGGAGAGCAATTTGAAGTCACACCTGGGCCTGAACCTTGGTCTCCGCCACTCATTGGCTGTGTGACCTGAGTCAAGTCACCCTGCCTCTCTTACCTGGTTCCCTCATCTGTAAAATGGGGCTGAAGATATATCTACCTCTCAGGTCAGTATGAGGAAGACATGAAATAAAGTACCAGGCACAGTGGGAGGTACTCAATTGGTATTAATTGTCCTTCTAGCACTGTCTTCAGCTTTCTCAATTGCAAACAACAGAGTCCACTCTAGGTCATTTAAACAGAAAAGAGCCAGAGAATTCAGGCTGAGAGGCTACAACAGCAAGGAACTTGATCCCTAAAATGCTGCTCCAATAGAGACCCTAGAGCCCCCACTGCTGCCAGCACACAGCACAGATTTGACGATGTGCACAGCAGATGCTCTGCAGGCTCACTCCTACCACAGTGCCCTAGTGTCCTTCTCACTTCCTGAGAAGGGAGCTAGAGTCCTGGCTTCCCATGCCTGAAGTGCAGAGGGAAAACACCAGTAGCCAGCACATACACAAGCACTATATACCTGACACTGCTTTGACTGCTTTTACTACTTATAATCCTTGGAGCGGAAGAATATTATTATGCCAGTTTATGGATTTGGAAATGGAGGCCCAGAGAGGTTCTGTTTCCTAAATTGGTCACACAGCTAGTAAGTGATGGAACCAGTAATCCATGAAATCTGGCTCCCAAGCCAGTGCTCTTAACTATTGCACACTATTGCTTCTGTTCCTGATGTCCTGAACTGGAATTCAGGATGAAGTGTTTTACATGATGGGGAGGCTCTATCATAAATGTCAAAAAAGGGATAGATGGATGGATTTAATTCATCGATTCATCCAATATTTATTAAGTCCATTCTTTGTTCCAGGCTCTATGATCAGAACCAAACAAGACCAACAGGGTCTCTGCTTCCAAGGGTCTTAGGGCTAGTGGAGGAAACAAAATAAATAAGAAAACATCCAACTAAATAAAATAATAACAAATTATAAGAAAAATGAACAAAGCGCAAAGGGTGATATGAGAAAGAATGACTTGGGGAAGGAGTTGGGGAGAGGGAAGACTCTCTCCCCAGTTCATTCTGTTCCAGCCATACCAGCCCCCTTGCTGCTCTGTGAAACCACCAGGCACACCTAGGGCTGCGTTTGTATGCCTGCTTCCTCCTGCGTAGAAAGGGTTTCCTCCAGTTACTTGCATGGCTAACTCCTTCACCTAAGGTTTTGTTAAATATCACCAGACTCAGTGAGGCCTTCCCTGACAGTACTAGTAAATATTGCAACCTCCTTCCTCCCCACCCCCATCCCCACTGCATATCCTCCTTACCCTTCTGTATCCTTTTTTCCATAGCACTGACCACCTTCTAACATATGATATAATTTACTTATTATGTTTACAGTTTATTGTAGGATGTACACTATGGGGCAGAGATCTAAATGCAAGGAGAGCAGGGATCTTTTTTCTGTTTGTTGCACAGTGCACGGCACATTGTAGTGCTAAGAAATATTTGTTGAGTGAATGTAAGCAACTTCCCCAAGGTCACATGGCTGGGAAGCAGAATGGCTGTGATTCAAATTCAATTCTTACTCCAAAGTTATAGAACCTTTTTCCTAAGGCTCAAATGGGTACCACTTAGCAAAAAGCCTCGTGTAAAGGTTACGGTACCATAAACATGAACTATCATTATATACAAATATACGTATTACTTGTATTTTAGTTTTCATTTGTTACCATGGACTTTTGTAAATTTTTAAAGCAAGTAAGCAAAAAGAAAATAGAAATTACACATAACTTCACCACCCAGAGATAATCACTGTTGACGGTTGGATGACTCCAGATTTCTTTTTCATGCATGTGAAACAGGATATTAAATACCAGTTTCCTGTCACCTTGGCTTTGGGGCAGAGGCAACCAGTGCCAAGGACTACTGCATCCTAAATCAAGATGCCAGACCACCCAAGCAGGGTATTCTGAGAGATGACTGAGAAACCTGTTAGTTTCTCCCAGCATTAGTTCTTCCATCACCTATTTCTGGTCAATATCAGGGAAGAATTCATGGTGTGTGGGGGAGGGGTGGGGGGGAGTGAGATGGGAGGGATTTCTCTTTGGAGAGCACTGATTATTGCTGCGTAGTATTTGATGTAAATCATTCCCTTTCTGCCCCACGCACCCTAGAGAAGAGAGGTGAGAGGGTACCTCCTCCTCACTTTGGTAAGCCAGGGGAGGGGAACTGAGAGTTAAAGATGTGCCCCAGGGGTCCATGGGCCAAGGAGAAAGACAAGTGTGAAGTAGACAGGAAATATCTTGCAAATAAGAGCCTGGGTCTTGTATCCGCTGCTCTTCGCAGAAGGGCACTTAGCTGATGTCTGCTAAATGTTTTGATGAACGAAGGGATGATGGAAGAAACTGTGGATTAAAAAGAGGAAAAAACAAAAATTTTAGAGTCACCCAGATCTGAGTTCAAGTCCTGCCCTGCTTCTTTCTGTGTGACCCTTGGGAAAGTCATGTCACCTCTCTAACCTCATTTTCCTCACTTATAAAATAAGGATAATTTCAGTATCAATGGCAAATGAAGGCACAGCAGTGTTGGAAACTCTGCCAACTGGCTGGACTTCTTGAGAATTTCCTGCTGAGCTGATAAGTACTGGAATTTCCAGATCCTGGCTCCCTTCTCTGCTCCTTCCTCAGCCCTTATCACCATCGTCATCATCATCATCTTTACAGCAACAACAACAGCTGTCATTTGTATGACAATTTACAGAAATTTCATGGCTGGTTTCACTTAAATCTCACAATAATCCTGGGGGAACTGAGGGCCAGAGAGGGTGAATGATTTGCCCAAGGTCACAAAGATCTGAGACTTGAGGGCACCGCTTTTGGCCTTCCTTCAAGCAGTTCGTTTAATGTGTACACTCACTGTGTGCCAGGCTCTTGCCTCTGGCCACATGGTTCCTGTCCCCTTACAGAGGAGTTAAGAGAACAGACATGAAAATCAAAACAATTTATAACAGCATGGTAAGTGCTGATCATGAGTGAGCGGAATATATCATGAAAATCCAGAAAAAATAACAGTTCTACTGGAGCAATTGGCAGGAGAGCAGTCCCAGCCCCACTGGTTGCTAACTGTAGGTTTTAATTTCTTCATCTATAAAATGGGAATTATGATAATAGAAACTCCCTCAGACAATCATTGTGGAGGCAACAGCGATAATGCATGGAAAGCATTTAGCACATTGTCTGGCACAAGCAAGCGCTCAGTTAATTGGAGCTAGTTCTTTATTATTTTAACCTGGATGTCAGCCAGGGGCCTCCTGATCCCTTGAGACCTTCAGGAATTGAGCCCAAGCACCTATTCCAAAGCCCTCTCCAAGATTACTCCAAATTCCTGGGAGGTTATATTTATCCTGGTCTAGCTCCCGCTTCAAGACTGTACCATCTTGAATCAACAATACACCAAAACAGACATAAAGCTCAGCCTCTTCTGCTGTTTCTACAAATACCCCATCTGGACAGTATTGGTGAGTGTAGGAGACTTTCCTGAAGATTTCTAGGGAAGGAAGGAGGCAATTGGCAATCACATCATAGCTAAGGAAAATCTCAGAGTGAACTAACACCCCCACACACACCTTGGTTCCCAAAAGAGCCTCAGTCAGCTCTCTGGAGACAGGGAAGGGGGGATTTGCTCCCTGCTGCTTCCATCTGTGCAGTGCTGTCCCCAGTCCTTACTGGCAAGTCTGCTTCTGTCTCCGGGTAATCTGCCGTTTGGCTATGCACTTCTACTCTCTCCTCCTAAAGAGCTCTCCAATTTCCCTTCCAGGCATCATCCCAAGGTGTGAAGCCTTAGGAATTGGGTGGAGGTGGGGTTGGCTTTCCCCCTTCCCCCCCACCCTAAGTCATAGGCCCCCTCTCTGGTCTCTGTGTAGCCTGCACAAGGATGGGAGGAAACGTTTGTAGTCCTTTCTGGCAGTGGTACTAGTGAGAGGACTATCCACTCTGAGGCTGGGTGGGGGGCAAAAGGAGGACGATCATGGTGACCCTGACTGAGCTCCTGCTGCCTACCCCTCTCCAGTACCCTCAAGTCCTACCTATTTCCCAAACCCAGTCCTCTAGCTTTTGGTAGATTCTTGGAGCCCTCGGCAGATTCTCAATATATGGCTTCTTGCTTAAAATATCCAGAGTCATTTTAGGAACCAATCCAAATCCAGGTCTTCACCCATCTTCTTTGTTGCCTCTGCAATGGCTGCCACCCATAGCTTCAAGTCTGCTCCTTCACCTAGTTTTTCGAAGACTTTTCCTAAGGAAAGCCAGCTCCTTCCTCAAGAGTAGAGGTCACACACTGAATGTCCATGAGTTGCATCTAGTCCACAGAGGTGTTTTCTTAAAATAAAACCCAACATATAAAAATAGAGAGATTACACATAAAAATCCAGGTTTGTGTCCTTTTTGTAAACTCTGGAAATCTGGCACCCTAGGACCCACATTCCCCCAAGGATCATATTGGCCAGAATGGAGAGCGGTGCCCTACCCTTCAGGCAGGTTTTTCTTATGCTGCTGCCTACTGACCTTATTTATGTCTCCCTCCCAATTATGTCTCCCTCCCAATTCCTGTTGGCTTTCAATTTTATGACCCGGCACTTTCATGCCAGTTGCCACTCTCTGCTGCATTCTTATAATTAAGTTAAATTTAGAAATTTGCTAGGCTCCCAAAGGTGGAAAGGGCCTCTACGCAGAAGGTACAAGTGTAAGCCACTTAAGCAAGCAGGTGACAGTTGTTCCAGGAACTGCAAGGAGTCCAGCGGGAAAGGGACTCGGGTGCAAGGGGCTGGAGAGGTTAAGAAGGGGCGTGGTTACAAACGGCCTAAACATTCTCTGTCTTGCAGGGCCATGGGAGCCAGTGTGGGATTTAAAGCAGGGCGCCACAGCGTGAGATGTGCGTCTGAGAAAGATGGCGGGGAAGCTCGCGGCGCGGGGTAGACTGAAGCCCTCCCAGGCCCCCACCGCCCCCGCAGGAAACCCAGCGAGAGACTGAAGCAGTGATCCAGGCGAGCGAGGGAGGGATACTGCGGTGGGACGCGTGGCCGTGGAGGTGGGAATGTGAGGGAGAGCGGCAAGGCAGGGATTCCGGAAGCGGTGATGCCAGGGAGTGGGTACGCGCAACATTGCGGGTAGCACTGCGGCCGCTGCTCCTGCGGCTCGCTCGCCTCCCCTCCGCCCCTTCCCTCCCCCGGCGCGCTGCGGCAGAATGCGGCGGAATCCCGGCCCCTCCCCCGCGCGCCCAGAGCGCCGATGCTGCACGCGAGCGGCGGGGGGCGGCATGGCGGGGGACGGGGGATGGCGGGGATGCCGGTCTTCCCTGAAAGGCCGGGGGCGGTGGGAGAGACCAGTCACGTGACGCCGCCACCAGGCGCAGCCCGATTGGCGGGTACCGTAGCCGAGCGAGCCCGGGCTGCTCGGGTTTCCTAGCACAGAGGGGCTCTCCCCCTCGCTCCGGCGCCCGAGAGCGCGCTGGCCCAGGTGCTAGGCTAGGGTAGGGCGGGGATCGTGCATTGTGCAACGCGCTGTCGGGCCTCCGGCTCCTAACTGCAGTTTTGGCAGGTCTGGTTATTGTCCAGACCTGCCAGGAGGTCTGGTTATTGTCTCCGTGAACTCATCCCTTCCCCCTTCTCTTCATCTCCGCTTCTTTTCTGCCTTCCTCCACCTGACCCTCTTTCTCTGACATCCACCTGGAGAGCTGGCTGAAGCAGATTTCCGTTACTTGCCACAATCTAGCAGTTTTGGCAAATCAGTTAACCTGGCTGGAGGTGGTGAGGAGTAAACGGAAATCCCACAAGCACAAGTCCCCACATCCAAACCGACCTTATCATCTCCCCAAATAGCTCCTTCTTTGTGTCCCCATCACTGTTTCAAGCAGAAACCGGACAGCCATCCCCGTTTTGCTCCCGGTCCCTCATCAAATGACCAAAATCTATTAAATTTACCTCCAAGATAGTTCTCAATCATAAGTACCCAGTCCGTATTTTTCCTTCTTAGCTCTTATCTTAGTTTGAAACTGTGTATTTATTTGTGTGACTGGTTTTGAACAGGTCTTCCCTACTGGACTGTATAATCCATGAGAGCAGGGATGAGTCTGTTTTGCTCATCACTATCACTAATACAACCCCAGACACATAGTAGGTGCTCAATAAATGTTAACTGAATGAATGCATAGCAAGTCCTGAGCTAGGTAATGGGGGAAGGTGGGGAACACAGATTTCAAGATGAAACACACCATTTCCATGACCTCGAGAAGTCATCTATCCAACAAATATGCCCTGAGGTTTTCTCTATGTCAGGACCTGAGTATGGGTCAGTGAATAAGATGTGCAAGACTCCTTCTCTACCCCTTTGTCTTGGGGACCATGGGTGGTTAACCTAGGCAGTAAGACCCTATGGTATTGAAGATGCTAGGTGTGGTGGTACACACTGACTCTGGGGTCCCAAGAGTCCAGGATTTAGAATCTATGATCTGGCTTCCCAGGCCAACTCTGCTGCCTTCCGGCTGTATGACCACAAGTCTCCTCAATCTAAGTCTCAAATGGGGTAACTATACCAAGCTCACAGGACTGTTTCAATATATGAATAAGATAAATGAAAGCAATAACTGCCAGGATATAGGTGGGTGACCATACCTTCTGGTTTGCTTGAAGCAGTCCTGATTGACACGTGTTGAACCAAGCAATTAATAATAGCATTTTCTAAAAAGTGCCCTGGTTTGAACAATAAATTGTGTCCTCAACTTAATTACAGGTGTGACACTAGAGTTATCTACATTGTGCTCTGGGGGCACAAAGTAGGGAGGGAGATAGTTCTGACTGTAGAAAGGCAGATGGTGACAATGGAAATGGGCCCAGATGAATGCAGAGGATTATGCCAAGTAGGGAGGGGTAGGATGTGCAAAAGTGAGGATTCACAATTCTGGGCATGTTTATATAACATCAAGCAGTCCTGGTTGCTTAAACCCAGGATGCATTGTAGGAGATGAGGCTGGTAATGGGAACTATAGAGTTTTTGAGTAGGGGTTGACTTGAGCCATTGATTTGCAAAAGAAACCAATAGAGAAGCTGGAGCCAAAGTCCAGGCAAGAGAGATAATGAAGCCTGAACTAGGGCAGTGCCTATGAGCACAAGGAAGAGGGGAGAGATTCCATAAATACTTTGGAAGTAAAATGATAGGACTTGTTTGGAGGACAGTCTGGAGGCAGGAAGACAAGGATTTTCAGGTAGATGGAGGGGCCATTCATTGAGGCAGGTGGGGGTGGGGTGGGGGAGGCAGGGCCAGGAGATCCAGGAGGAGACCCAGACCAGGCTGACTAGGGCATTCATCACTCCTAATCTGGAGAGAAAGCGTAGGTGTCATAACAGGTCCTCAAGCCAAGTCAGTATCCAGGTGACACCTGATTTAAATTATCTTCCAGAGCAACCTTGAAAGACAAGTATGCCTCTCAACAAAAACTTTCCTTCAGTGCCCCACTACCTAACAGAAGAAAGCCTGAATGCCTCGGACTGGCATTCAAGGTCCTGGTGACCAGGCCCCATACTATCTGTGCTGAACATTTCATGTTTCACCTGCCCCATGTTTAACCCTTTCCTTCTTATGAAAGTGCAACTCCTTCCTTTTGGAGAAGTTCTCCTTCCATTCTGGTCCAACCATATGACTAGGTGGGGACTATCAATCATGGCATCCATCCTCCATGACCAGGAGTGTGAGTGAGCCTGTGACTAAGCCTGGCCAAAGTCCTTCTGCAGGATTTAGGGGATGTGGAACAAAGGAAAGAGAATTACTCATCTCTAGTGAGGAAGCTAGGAAGTGTGAGCTGGGGATTGCAGTTGGTCACAGTTCTGGCTTAGAGAAGAAAGCGATCTGAGGAAATGAAGCTGATATGCACAGAAGCCAAGATGGGTAATGGTGTATAGAAGTCAGATGGCATCTGGTTCCCTGGTTCCAGTTGGTCTATGGGCCCAGCTACCCTCATACTTGTCTCAAAGTGTTTCAGGTGCTGAAAATCACCCCTTTGGCCTAGGCTAATTCATGTTGGGCTTATGTTCCTTGCATCCAATGGAGCCATAATACAGAATATTTCCATTCTCACTCCTCTCTTGGATTCTTCCAAACATTCTCTACTCCTGCCATACCCTGAGCTCACACTTCCTCACACCTATCCTGTGTTTGTGTCTCCTATGCCTCTTCTCTGGGCTCCCTTAGTTTGGTATGTCCTTCAAATCCTACTTATCCTTTGAGACCCAATGAAGCCATCCCTGACCACCCTAAGCTGAGCTTGCCATGCCCTCCTATGACCTCTTTCAGCTTTTTGTACGTGCTGTCATCACTTAATATCCCAATGGCACACTTTCTTGTCTGTAACTCCCATTAGACAGTACTTTTCGTCTGCATGACCCTAGTGACTGGAAAACAACCTGATACAAAATAAGTATAATAAATGTTAACTGGATGAGTGAATAGATAAGAGAGAATCCTTCTCTCCCTCATGCCATCTCCCTGAGTCACTATTTCAGTTTCTATCAAGCAAAGACACAGAAGAAAAAGTGGTAGGAATTGCTTTAGTTTCTCTTTTCAAGGGCAGTGGATTCAGGGGAGAAGAAAACCTAGTAAAGATGGGGCCATTGTAATGTCCAGTGGCCTTTTAGGAGAGGTCAGTTTTCTGTCAAAGCACTGATAGTGGAAACCTTAATCCCAGAGATGTTTTGGGAGCCAGTGCCAAGACAAGCACATGTTTGGTGCATTGAGCTTCTCAGCAAGCTAGAATTCTGACAGTCATTTCTGGCAGCTGCACAGGGAGAAGCATCTAAAAGCCATATGGGTCTACCTGGAATCAGGCATCTCCCCATCTCCTCAGCCCAACCTGACCCAAGAAACAAGGAAGCTTTCTCCCCCCAGTGCCATCCCTGCCACAGGCATACACCTTATTCTAAGGAGGCTCTGCAACTGATCAGGATGTTTGGTACTGAGAACACTCAAAGATGACTATAGGTAACTGTGGCAGGGGCACTGCTTACTAAATAGTCATAGTTTGCCAGCTTCCCTTGAAGTTAGTTTGGACCCATGTATCACATTCTGGCTAATGGTTGGTCTGTGCATGGAAGTTAATGTATGTCCTTTGCAGGCTGAAGTATTTAATTGCCAGTGCACAACCCTTCAGCTCTCTTTCCCCTATTGAAGCAACGCTGGAAGCCTCACGCTGAGATGGCAGACCCTAGGATGGAAGTGGCCTAGATAGAATTCTGAGTTACCCCATAGGAAAGCTAACTCGGAGAGTGCCTGGACCCTTAGCAAGCTTTGCATGACGGAAAAATATCCCATTCTCAAGTCATTGAGATGTTTGGGTTTTTGTTACCATACAATACTGCTCTTTCAGACCAAAAAGATGGACATTAATGGCAACAAATTGCCTTCCTATTTGAGGAGGAACCTGTAGGACTTTTTGGTATTGCCAATTCCAGTGATCATTTCTCTGTTCTTATCTTGCTTGATTTCTTAGCATTTGTCACAAATGACCACTCCCTCCTAGAAACATTTTATCTTGGTGTCTGTGACATCACATCTGCTTGGTTCTTCTCCTATGTTACTGGCTCCTGCTTCTCAGTCTCCTTTACTGGCTCCTCATCCACTGTTTTAGATCCTTTATATCAAGATTTTCAAGTTCCCCAGGGCTTATTTCTGGGGACCTTACTCATGGTTTTAAATATCACCCTGGAAAAGACAGATAGTTACTTTATATTATTCATTCTGTCCTTCTTCATCAATATTTTTAGCTGGGTATCATTGTGCCCATTTAAAAGATTTCATTTCCCATACTCCTGTGCAGCTATGTATGGCCATGGGATTAAGTTTTGACCAAGGAGAGGTAAGCAAAAATGTTCTGTGGAATTTCCAAGAAAGTCTTCTTAAAAGGAAGAGGGTGTAATAATATGTGGATAATAATGAGACGATCTTAAGATTAGAAACCAAATGCTGAGGATGGCCGAACAGCCCCGAGTTGCTCCCTCTGAACTTATTTTTCATGGAGAAAGAAATAAATTTCTAACTTAAGCCATTTTTACTTCTATTATTTGCAACTGAATCTAATCTTGATACAGTCCTGTTGCTTTTGAGGCCCCTTGCTTGCCTCCCATTAAGAAGCGTAAAGATCCAGATTCTCCCCTAGTCAGATGAGCCGCGAATTAGAAGAAGGGCACTTACAGGCAAGAAAATGTTGGGCTTCCTTCCCGGAGTGCTAAGTAGCCATATAGCACGAAGATATAATGGGAAACGGGCCTGGGAATACAGTTTATTCTCTCTCACAGAGAAAATGAATGCTAGATGAAGAATTTGGACTTTATTTTGTAAACGCTTTTGGGATAGGGACCCTGTCTGACTTATCTACTAATGCCTCACGCTTAGAAGATGCTCACTGAATGAATACATTCTGAATGAATATATTGTTTATGAATTAACGCTGTTTGCTTAATAAATAACAACAAAAGAAATGCTGAAAGGTGAATCAGGAATCCGCATCTAATCAACCCTTGTCTTCTTTTTACAGATAAAGGAGCTGAGGCATCATTTGCTGGAGGTGGCCAATCAGCCTAGCTGTGAGAGAAGATGAACTGAAAACTCCACTTCGGGAGTGATGGCGGTGGGGGTGATAGAACTGGAGGAAGAAACCAAAAAAGCAGTTGGAGCAAGTCCTCCCAGCGCCTCCACAAGATGGCCGCCCTGGAGCCACATGACGGGAAGGAGGCAGAGCTCCGCCCCAGCCCACCCAGCCCCACCCGGCTCGGCCCCGCCCAGCGCCCCCCTCCGGCCTGGCGGTGCGGGTTGTGAAGTGTCTCAGCGAGACGCCTGCGCAGTGGGCAGCGGCGCGCGGGGCGGAGGCTTTATAACCACTTCGTCGCTGCTGCTCGGGTTCTAGCTCGCGGAGAGCGGCTGGGGTGGCGGTGCTGGCCCGGGCGCCCGCTGAAGGGGCTGAGGAGGCGGGTGTTGTGGCGGCGCTGGGCGCCCCTCGCCCCTCGGCCTCTGCGGGCCATGGGCTCCGAGAAGGACTCCGAGTCGCCGCGCTCTACATCCCTACACGCGGCCGCGCCCGACCCCAAGTGCCGCAGCAGCGGCCGGCGCCGGCGCCTCACCTTCCACAGCGTCTTCTCCGCCTCGGCCCGCGGCCGCCGCGCCCGGGCCAAGCCGCAGGCCGAGCCACCGCCCCCGGGCGCGCCGCCGCCGTCCGCCTCGGCTGCGGCCCAGGCCCCGCCGCCCGAGGCGCTGCCCGCCGAGCCCGCCGCGGAGGCCGAGGCGGAGGCCGTGGCCGCGGCGGCGGCGGAGGCCGGGCCTGGGTTCGACGATGAGGAGGTGGCGGAGGGCGGCGGCCCGGGCCCGGAGGAGGTGGAGTGTCCGCTGTGCCTGGTGCGGCTGCCGCCCGAGCGAGCCCCGCGCCTCCTCAGCTGTCCGCACCGCTCGTGCCGGGACTGCCTCCGTCACTACCTGCGCCTTGAGATCAGCGAGAGCCGGGTGCCCATCAGCTGCCCCGAGTGCAGCGAGCGGCTCAACCCCCATGACATCCGCCTGCTGCTCGCCGACCCGCCGCTCATGCACAAGTATGAGGAGTTCATGCTGCGCCGCTACCTGGCCTCAGACCCGGACTGTCGCTGGTGCCCGGCCCCCGACTGCGGGTGAGCGCGGGGCCGTGGCCGCCGGGGGCTGCGGCCGAGGGGCGTGGCGTGGGGGGTGCTGAGTGGGACCCCCGGGTCGGAAGACCCCACCCCGCGTGTGGGGAGGCGCGCCCCGGTGCAGCGCGCGAGTGTCTCCCAGAATTGAGGAAAAAGGTAGGTGAGGGGTGACTCCTGGGAAGGATAGGAAGGCGGCAACTGCGGCGGGTTGGGGAGGTTTACCGGTAACCTCGGGCAAGCCCCAGCAAGTGAGGGTGGGCGTCCAATACCCCCCCATGCCCAAGGGCTTGAGAAGGGAGCTGTCCAACGAGTCACGAGGCTTGCTCGGTGACTGTCCTCTGGGGTGGGGGGATCATTCTGAGGGGGCAGTGCTTCGGAGGGGTGTGTCTCTTTGGCTAGGGGCAGACTTAGCATTGCAGGAGAAGGCGTGTTCTGCTCGACAATTACTGTTGAAAGTTGGGGTGGTGATGCCAGGGGAATGGCATTAGGGCAGAAGGACTGGGCTCTAGGAGCACTCTGGGCACCGTTTCTTCTGTGCCAATCTATGGGAAAGAACACTGCGGTTCTTACCTGATGCTTTGGGCAGGTTGAGGGGTGGACAGATCCTTCGTCCAAAGAGGGGCTATTTGTAGAAGCAATGGGGCACAGAGAAGGATGCCCAGAGATTGGTATGATAAGAGAAAATTTGTTTCCCAGCCCCTTTGATCTTGAGTGCTTGGTGACCGCGAGTTTAAATATATCGTGTATACTGAATTTTTGCATTAGTGAGTTAAAATATGCAGTATCTGCAGACATAATACCACCCGATCTCACTGTCTGGAGCGTTGGGGAGACACGCCCCCCACCCCCTGCCCTTTTAAATCTGATGGTGTGTTACTGTGAGTAAATCCCCCACAAAGTGTGCAGCAGAGAGGCTCATCTAAGTGATTGGGAGCTAGGCTATGCCGTTACCTGTGCTTTGACCTTGGGCATATAGTTTTATTCTTGTATGTTATGCTTTGGGGGCAAAAAAATATGAGGGACTCCTTGCAGTGTGTAAATGTAATGCTAGTAAAATGCTGTGTGATCCTTTGCTTTAAAGGAGTTAAGAAAAGCTCTTAATTGTAACCCATATGGAGGCTGTTTTGAGATTTCCAGGATGATGCTGTTGTCTCCTTTCAGAAGGAGCCATCTGAGAATGTATGAGAGGGAGAAGAGTTAAGCTCTATTTTTTATTCTGCTAAACTTGTTTAGAGATGTAGAGATGGGTGTGTTATTTAGTCCCATTGAGATGGCATTTCTAAATTACTTTGAAGTATTGTGGTCAAAGGTACTGTATTTATCTATGACAGATCACTTTCACTTTCAGTTAATAAATATCAGAAAGGACCATATAGGCTTTCAGAAGGGTTTGATTATATCTGGTACGCTGGTGGTCTTACTGGCCTTATGTGATATTCAAGATTTTGCAGACAACATTGATATATTTTCTGAACCAAATGGATATTAACTCAAGAGAATAGTGCATGGTTAATTTTGAAATAGTATAGTAACTCCTTTTTTGTTAAATTCAGTTTTATTGAAATATATTCACATACCATACAATCATCCATGGTATACAATCAACTGTTCACAGTATGATCATATAGTTATGCGTTCATCACCACAATCTATTTCTGAACATTTTCTTTATATCAGAAAAAATCAGAATAAGAATAAAAATTGAAAGTGAAAAAAGAACACCCAAACCATCCCCCT
>PVKY010001862.1:0-28949 GCA_004027775.1 Bradypus variegatus | reverse complement strand
GGTAAAATACAGGAGGAGAGGAGAGATGGGGTGGGGAAAGGATGAAGGAGGAGGGAGGGTAGAGGAAGAAGAAGGAAGCTGAGAAAAGGAAGAGATCAAATAATTTGTCATCAATATTTAATGAAGGGTAAGATTACAAAGTTCAACAACAGGTATCCCATATCAGGTTGGTCCATTTGCACAGGGCTATGGGAACACTTCACTTTCAGGTTGTGCTATAAACTATAAGGAAAAGCATTTCCCCTGGAGACATGCTTCCCTGGCTGGGCCAGCGATCCCTGGGCCTTTGGATCTTTGCTCTTGGGAAACTCTCCCCGCTGAGGGCTTGCTGGGAGAAGCGCAGACCCTCCCTGGGGGAAGACTGGACTGCACAGCCCTGGGCTCAGTCCTCCACATTTGGAGAACAACAAAGCTCTAAGAAATAATGTGTCTGCAGGCTAACAGCAGATCCCCTGAGGTTTACAAGACCAAAACTAAACACTGTCTGAATACACAGAGGGCGGGTAGAGGGACTTTTATCCTCTTCTAGAAGGCGTGGCCCCAAGTTGAGGGTATCACACTTGATGCTGATCAGAAGCAAGATGGCGCACCTAAGGGTGGGAGATAGAGCGATGCAAGGAGCCAAGTTTGGAGAGAGATGGAGGAGAGCAAAGGTGGCAGCTGGCAGTTAAGGGAAGGCTTGGAAGGTCAGGTCAATGGCTTTGGATTTGACTCAACCAGGTACCCTTTGTCAGGGAGCCCATAAGGCATCTCCATGTGATTTAGAAAGAGTGCTCCCACCAGGTGAGTGCCAGGCAAGCATTCCCACTCCTCCCCTTGGCAGGTGCCCTGGTGCAAAGCACAACCCATGACCGTCCCTGGCAACCCAAGCAGTTAAGAACTCAGGGCAGAAGATGACATGGCAAATGGGATATGGAGAAACTTCCATTTAGAAAACTTGAGTAGGCACACAGTAATATTCCAGAAGGTTAGTGCTTCATTTAGCTATTATTCCACATAAACCACCCCAACTCTTGGTGGCTTAAAACAATGATCGTTGTATTTGCTGACAATTCTGCAGTTAGCTGGGCTTCTGCTGGCCACGCCCGGGGTCTCTCATGTAGCTGCATCCAGCAGCTGGGGTGGCTGGGGCTGGGCTCCCCTGGGACCCAGGACACTGAGTCCTCCCTTTCCACATGGTCTCCCTGGCAGAGTGACCGGAGGCATACATGGATCTCAGGGCTCTCAGCATCATGAAAGGAGAAACTGCCAAGCCCTGAGGGAGCTGGCACCATGCTGCTTCTGCTGCATCCAAGTCCCAGGACCTGCAGGATAGAAGGGCAGGAGCTACACAGGCACCAACACTAGAGGGCAGTGTTCAAAGGGGCCACCAACGTTACAGGCCACTGTGCCAGTCTGACTGTATTGTGTCCCCCCAAAATGCCAGTATCTTTAATGCAATCTTGTGTGGGCGGATGTATTAGTGTTAAGTTGGAACGTTTGGATTAGGTTGTTTCCATGGAGATGCGCCCCAACAAACTGTAGGTGTTAACTCTGATTGGATAATTTCCATGGAGGTGCGGCCCTGCCCATTCAGCATGGGCCTTGATTGGTTTACTGGAGCCCTATATAAGCTCAGACAGAAGGAGCGAGCTTGCTACAGCCAAGAGGGACACTTTGAAGATTGCACAGGAGCTGAGAGAGGAGCTGCAGCTGACACTGACATTTTGGAGGTGGCCTTTGAAAGCAACCTTTTGCTCCAGAGAAACTAAGAGAGGACAAACGCCCCAAGAGCAACTGAGAGTGACATTTTGGAGAGAAGCTGCAGCCTAGAGAGGAGCGTCCTGGGAGAAAGCCATTCTGAAACAAGAACTACGGAGCAGACGCCAGCCACGTGCCTTCCCAGCTAACAGAGATTTTCTGGATGCCAACAGCCATCCTCCAGCGAAGCATTAGCAAACCGGAACAACCACCAAAGTCTGCTTGGGAGGTGTGGTGAGGGAGGAGATAGAGAAGGGAAGGAACTCATTGGAGGGCAACTGGTAAACACATTGTTCTTTTGAAGGATAATCTCCATATTTGACTTGGCGTGCAGTATATACTCCGGTCAGTCAGTCTTTCTAAGTGCATTTAGCTAAGACTAATGGTAAAATAGATTATAATATCCCAAATTAAGTGTCATAAATCACTGTAGGACTAGGTCTGATTTTCCCAAAACATAAACAGAATGTGGGTAATTAGAAGGGGATTGTACAAAGCACGCAAACACAAATTTAAGGACACAATCTTATTGTAAATTATTTTCATAGTGATATTGTACCGGATTTTATCAGAACTTTCAGAGAAATATGCATGCTTCTCACGGATGCATATGCTTCCTTATCAAGCATTTACATGTGCACCCCCAGATGGAAGGCAGAGCCTGAAAGTGCTCTGGGGCTTGGGATGAGCTGGAATGGTTTTTGAAGGGGTTTTAATTCCATTTTAATCCTAGAGCAAAAACCAGACACCGTGAGGGTGCGTAATCCAGGGACTCTGATTGCTGTGATCATCCAGGGAGCCAGGCTCCTTCTGCCTTGGCGCTTCCGCACGCCCCGGGGTTTTTGTTCTTGCTTTCATTGACGGTGGTGGCTCAAAGCAGGTTATCCTTGGTTCAGCCAGCAGGAGGGGTGAAGCAAAAGGGTGTGCATACTGCTTTCCTTGAGAGTCCTAGAAGCCATACCTCCTGCTTTTATCACTTCCCATTGACCAGCATCTACTCTCACAGCTGCCCCTGGCTACATGGGGGGCTGAGAAAGGTGGTCTTTCCATCACTTGTGCAACTTCTACCACTAGGGCTGCTGTGGGGAGACAACCAGTAATCTCTGTATGGAGGGTGTAGCTTTGTCCATGATCTTAGGAGAGGAGAAAAGCAGATGGAGAAGAAAACATCTTCTTCTGGACCTTGAGTGGACATGGAGAGGGAAAAACTACTTTCCAGGCTTTCATAAGAAGATAAAAGAATTTCTGACTCTTCCTTCCCAGACAAGGAACAGCTCTCTAGATGCCTCCTCCATAGCAATCTGCTAAAGTAAGCCGGGAAAAAGGACACAGCAGGGCTCCTGGCTTTGGCTTCCTCACTGCCCCCTGCCTTCTCAGACCCCAGAACACTGAGTAATTCATGGGCTCCTACAGTTAGCATTCACTGTTGAAGCAGCCTCCACGAGTTCCCCCTACAAGCTGGAATGAGCCAAGACTGGGCAAAGACCTGCTGCTCTCCTAGTGGGGCATTCAGGGTGGCAGTTTTTAACTGAGGCAGCCCCAGCCTGTGGGTTTGCATTGATTAGAAGTGGCAACTCTCTCCTTAGGACACTGGCAATAATTCAGAATATATTTAGATGAAACCATCCCTGTGTGTAGGGTAACCATGCAGCCAGTTTGACTATTGTTGCACCCTGGCATAATTACTAACAGCCCCCCATTTTGCTTTCAAAGGTGTCCTAGCTTGGACAGATATTCCAATCAGGAATAACATTCAGAAGGTCCAAGATTACCTCTCAGAAGCCAAGGGCAAGGCCAAGTCTTCTCTTGGAAGATAGTTATATGGTCACCCTACCCATGCATGTCAGTGATGGTAAAGGAGAGGGTCTTGTAGACTGTGCAACACCACAGCAGAGCCCAGGGGCTGCAGCCACAGCCGGCACAGCAGAGCCCAAAGGCACAGCATGATCTGTGGGTTTCCACGCACTGTGAGAGGCAGCAAGCCTAGAGTCGCCGAGGGAAGGGGAGACGCTTCTCAGAACTGGGTTAGCCAACACCACCTGTGTGTCCCGGGAAAGGCTGGGCTGATGGGAATTAGGTTCTCTCCACCATGAGGCCATCAGGGGCTGTTCCCATGATCTTCCAGCTGCTTTCACTCCCCCCAGCTCTTCCCTCTTCACTCAGCCCTAAGTCCTACATTAAACCTCTTTGTTCCCATAATATACAAAGTGACTTTCCTTCTAGTTTTTCCAAGGATTAATGGGAAGTTTTCTTTTTGGTCATACTTCAAAGAAACCAGATATTTTTACTCTACAGGAAACCTCCCTGTGAACATTTTGGCCAACCTCTAAGTTAGAGAAAACAGTCCCCATAAGAAATCACCCTCACTTATGTCACCACCTGCACGCTTGGGAGGCTCCCCAACCCAGTCTCAAGTTTGACAGCATGTGGGAAGGACTCACAGAATGTGCTGAAAGCTGCTTCACTGGAGATTACAGTTTATTACAGGGAAAGGAAACAGATCAAACTCAGCCCAGAGAAGATGCTCATAGGATGGAGCCCAGGAAAGCACCAAATGTGGAGCTTCCAGTGTCTTCTCCCCATGGAGTCAGATCAGGTTATTCTCCCTGTATTTCCGTGTGACAATACACAGGGAGTATTGTCAACCTGGGAATCTTGCTCAAGCCTGGGGTTTAGAGACTTTGGGAGGGCTCCATGATGGATTCATTGCCCAACTGCAGCTCCCAACTCCTGCCCCTGGCCCCTCCAGTCAAGCTGGTACCCCAAGACCCCAAGACCCCATCCTACATCACATCATTACACAATCCAGTGTGACCCCAGCTTCCCAAGCAGAGATATTCCAACCAGGAATAACATTCAGAAGGTCCAAGATTACCTCTCAGAAGCCAAGGGCAAGGCCAAGTCTTCTTTTGGGCAAAGCCAAATTCTTTACTACGTTCCCTCTCAGCAAGATTTGCTCTCCTTTTCCTCCTAAAGTCTTAGACAGAAAAGGGGCCTGAAGAATTGTTTCGGCACTCCAAAGAACTCCTGACAGCGGCCTGCCTTGGCTCTCCATTCCCTGACAGCCTCCCTCCCAGGCAGCGGTGCCTGTTTTATTTGTGACAAGTAAATTAGAAACAGGTGTAGCCAGAGGCAGTAAATCTTTCAAAGTTTGCAAGATTGACAATTGTGCCGGGGACCTGTCCAGGCTGACCTGTAATTGCATTGTCTCCAGACTGAATTCTGAGCTTCCCCGCTTGCCTCTTGCAGCAAAGCAAGCTATTTCCCTCTTCTTGAAATCTGAGAGACACTGCTCTTGTGTGTCATATGTTGATGCTTGGTTGGATGCAGGTTTCAGGGTCAGGGATGACACTTGTCGAGAATGTGTACTTCATCTCTACACCCTTTACCTCCTTTAAGAGGAAAATGGCTGATGATTTCAGTGCTCTAACTCAAGAAGCCAATTGGAAGAAGCCTCACCCCCCCCCTTTTTTTTAGTTTTAAAATGTGCACTTTATTGCATATAACACTTAACCAGGTATCACTGACATCTGAGAAAGAGATGGCCCATAAGATTGATCTATAATAAAACAATTTAAATGCAGTCCCAATTTTGTACATTTCCAGGCAGCCCTAGACAACTACATTGCAATGCACAAATGCAGGTATCACTACTACATTTTACAGAAGATAAAAAGGAACTGTCAATGAACTTCAGATAGTAGTAAATTCACTTGTCCCTTAAAATATAGGTAGGCAATTGCTACAATGCCATAGTAAATGGTTTATAAAATGTATTTTTATTTTATGTTATGCTGTTGTTACATAGGGTGTAACATTTTCACAAAGCTTTTGGGGGACTACAGTCAATGATGAGCAGCACTAAACAACAACTCTCCAAACAACAATCACGAGACAAAGTGTGATTTGCACTCACAGATGTACACATCTGCATGGAAAAGTAGTACAGTTTTAGACTTGGCCTTGGGTACTTTAATTTATAGCCCCTTTCTAGTGTATCAAGAAATGATACGCACTTTAATTGCCAAAAGCAATGCTTGTATTCTGGCAACAAAACGCTACTTGTATTATATAGTAAAGTGAACACCAGAACTACAAAAGGCAGGATTCTAAGTGAAATTTTATTGGGAAGGGAAGTTGTCAACTTGAAGAGTGAATAAGGGAAACTCACTTTTGTCACAGATATACATGACCTCCATACTACATTATGTAGGAGGCATTTCAATTTGTGACCCCCCAGCACCCACGAATGTCAAATTCTTCTCCATTCAATCTAATACTTCTGGATTCCTTCTAAAAAGGAATACACTAAGAGCATGGAAAAGTTGCTTATTGAAAGGAAATCCCCAGAGGAGGGTAAGGGAGAGAACATACAAATTAAGAAGTTATGTAGAATACTCTAATTGTAATTAACTACATTTTCATATCTTCACAGTAACACAGAACATAGTCACTTGCAGAACTAGTTTGGACTACTCAAATACCAGATACATTTTAGTCCTCTACACAAGTGTTTGGAAGTAATTTACATTTATATGAATGAAGCTGTCAATACTTTTCTACAGCAGTAGAAGCACCAGACAGGCCAAGGCAAACACAAATCAGGGAACAGAGTTTCCCAAAGCTACAGTGTGCAAAGACCATCAACAGTTGGCTCCATACACATGAGTGGGTTTCTTTGCTAAGGGAAATGCCAGTGGAATAAGGAACAGAGATGTGTAAAAAGGTTTCTTGGGGGGAAGAAGGGTGACACCCTGTATGCATTTAGTTTTCTGCCCCTTCTGCTGCATTGCATTCTTCCTCTGCAGTCTGAGATCCGTAATGTTAGGTTGTCTCTAAGCAACTGCACGATGAGGGCGCTGTGTTTGTGTGAGTTGAATTCAGCATATCAGGTTCTGCAAGGGCCACATCAAAAGCTGTTTCAGCCAGAGCACAGGCAGGCTCTGGGTTATTAAGGATCTCATAGTAAAAATACAGAAGAGTTAAGAGCCAGCCCTGGGTGGATTGGGTGTGGGGGTTACAGCTCTTCCTTGCTTGTATCGAATGCCTGTTGGTAAGCTCCTTGGGAATTACCTATCAGTTGTTTTCAATCATCACCACTCGCCACTTCAGCAAAGTACCGGAAGTAAACTCCCTTCATTTTCAGACAGAAGACCCTGCTCTCTGGATTGGTTGCATTGGCTATGAAACACTTATCCAACAATTCCAGGACGCGGTGCAGTTGGATCTCAGTTCCAGCTCCACTTTCTCCCGATAGTCTTTAATCAGCTGCAACTTCTTGTCGGAGGTGCTGGTTTTCTGCTCGATGCTCGAGATGAGCCTCCAGCAGACCCCCCTCCTCGCACATTAACAGTGCAGGGTGCATGAAGTGGCTACTGGAGGGGAATGTTGAAAAGTTCCATGATTCCGCAGGATTCTCGGTGCCTGTGCAGAACTTCTCCAGTCCCCTCCGGCTGCCTGCACTGCCCTCATGCTCAGTGCTCATAAGCCATCACACCCACAGCCCTGAGACCTGTCTTCTTCACCATCAACAGGTATCTACTGGTGGCTACTCTGTGCTCATCATCGTCCTAAGATACATGGGGGTTTTCCTCTTGCTGTTCCTTCTATAGCCCCATCATAGCTTCCTCTTCCTCTGTCAGCCATTGAATAAATAATACAACAACAACATGATTAGCTAGTGTTTCTTGAGCTCTGGCTGCGGTGGCTACAATTTCTTTCATTTGCCTGTGCATGCAATGCTCCAAATGTCCACCAGGGGGCAGCAACTTCACGTGCTCATCCCGGTGCCTTTTCCTTGGCTGTTGGGTTTGGATAGCAAAGAAAAGAAAATCCACACAGTTGCTATAAAGGGGTGAGTTACAGGGGGAGGAAACCTGTCTGAATGAGTGAGGGTGTCCAAATTTCATGTGTGTGCCTGTGCGTGTAGGTCACCAAATGGATGGAGACACAAGTGTACAATCCCATTTTATAAATCCCAACATAGTCATTCTTTCTTTCAACATTTATTGAGCACCTACCATATACCAGAAATTTTTGCTTTAGTTTTTCTTTAATAAGGGATCATTTGCAATTAGCACTTAATTGCATGAAGGGTAGTGCCAATGAAGTTTTGCATGCTAGAAATGCATGTGTCTTAATGCTTAAATAAAATAAGCATTTCCTTCTAATCTTTTTGACCCCCCATTAATCAACTTATAGAGCATCCTTTCTGTTAATAATAACATTTTAAATAGTAACTTCATGCAGGGAAAACTATTTTAATGAGCTTGGGGTGAGGGAGGCTGCAGGAAGGAATATAAAAATTATTTCCTTCAGGTTAAGGTATATCAAAATTTAGCTACAGAATAAAAAAGCATTACCTTCTGGATCTGTTGTTAAGTGTACACATTCAACCAATGTTCGTTGGTGTCTTTTTTGTTGTTGCTTTTGTTTTTCACCAAGAGCCACGTATTTGCAAATGGAAGGTGCAGAGCCAAAAAAGGAAGCCATCACCAGATCCAAAATCGGGACTTCAGAGAGTGCCGACTGCTTTGTCCCAGGCTGGGGAGGGGCCAGTGAGGACTATTACAGACAGCCAAGGGGGTTCCCATCCGAGACAGGGCAGGAGGTTGCTACATCTTTTTGTTAGACAAAGATCAAGGCCAGACCTGATTGTTTGACAAAGGGGTCTTACTCAGTAGAAGACAAGCGCCAGGTGTCTGAGGAATTTTACGAGAAGAGAGGAGGGGGAAGAAAAGGAAAGAGGCTGCAGGGAAGTTGTAGAAGGAACAACAACCAGCAGACATATAGGTCTCACTGCATGCCAGGCTTCAGTCTAGGAAGTTTCTTGAGTCATTTAATTATGACCATAGCTATGAGGTAAATATTATTAGCATCCCCATTTTATGGAAACTAACAGAGAGGCTATGCAACTTGTCTAGAGTCACACAGCTAGTGGTAGAGCTGGACTTGAATTCAGGCAGGCAGGCTCCAGAGTCTGTCTGCTTATTAACCTCTATATCACACTGCTTTTACATGTATGTGAACCGCAGGGCAATGGCTAAGTCAACTGCATGTTATTCAATGGACTAATTGGTTAAAAATCTACAAAAGTAGTGATGAGACAAATATAGCAAAATGTTACCTTCTTTTAAATCTGGATGGCAGGATCACAGGCATCTGATATATTATTTTCTGGATTTTTAAAATATGTTAATAATTAAAAATATTTAAAGGTATATGTTCTAGCTTGCCAATGCTGCCAGAAGGCAAAACACCAGAGATGGATTGGCTTCTATAAAAGGGGATTTATTTGGTTACACAATTACAGTCTTAAGGCCATAAAGTGTCCAAGGTAAGCACTGACAATTGGGTACCTTCACTGGAGGATGGCCGATGGTGTCCGGAAAACCTGCTTGCTCCTAGGTTGCATTTCAAAATGGCTTTCTCCCAGGATGTTCCTCTTTAGGCTGCAGTTCCTCACTCTTAGTTGCACTTGGGGCATTTGTCCTCTCTTAGCTTCTCTGGAGCAAGAGTCTGCTTTCAACGGCCATCTTCAAACTGTCTCTCATCTGCAGCTCCTGTGCTTTCTTCAAAGCATGCCTCTTAGCTGTAACTCCTCTTCAAAACACCACTCTCAGCTGCACTGAGTTCCTTCTGTTTGTCAGCTCCAGTGATGTAATTCAGACCCACCCTGAATGGGTGGGCCAACACCTCCATGGAAATTATCCAATCAGAGTCATCACCCACAGCTGGGTGGGGCACATCTCCAGGGTGACATTCAAAGAATTACAATCTAATCAACACTGATATGTCTACCCACACAAGATTACATCAAAGATGATGGCATTTGGGGGAACATAATACATTCAAACTGGCACATACATGAGACCATACTGCATAAAATTTACATTTTAAAAGCTATACATTGCAGAACGTTTTCTCTACTGAGCATTTACTACTCTAAATATATATGTGTTCATTAAATCTGGCAATTTCAGAACTGTTCTGGGAAATCTTGGGGCTGGTTCAGGCCACCCTTGTGGGAGCGTTGGCTGCTTAAAGACCCCCAGGGGTCCTAGAGCTCATGGCTCGTGGCTTGCCCCGGTGCTGGCCACTTTGCCAGTGTGGTTCTCAGCGTGACTGAAGGTCTAACTCAGAGGGGTCCCCCATTAGGCCGTGAGCAGTCTGACGCTATGTGTCCAAGAGTGAAACAGAACAGGGTAAGGAGGGCTTTATAATCCAGGATGTTGGGGACACTGCCCCCAGGATGCCACCCTTGGCAAGGCGATTTACAGGACAGCAGAACTGGGTCTTGAGGTCAGGCCACAAATAGGATGACAGAGGCCCAGGATTCTATTTCAGCCAATGGAAGGAGTCCTGTCCTTTGCACAGAGCCTGGTGACAGCCAGGCTGCGACACCCACTGGGCTTTCTGTCCTTCGCACTCCCTCCCTCTTCTGAGATGCTGCTAAGGGATTTCGCTTACGAGATATGTGATGAGCTTGGCTTTGCCTCAACACTAGGCCATCTGGGTAGGGTTTGGGAGCCACCACTCAATTCTCCACGTGGCTGGACAGATCATTTCTCTGCAAAGCTCACAGGGTATGACGATCTTCCCAAACTCCAAACTCTCTTGGAACTTATGATGGTTAATATAAAAACATGAAACTAGACTCTTCTCCAAAGAAACTGTTTTGCAATCCCTGTTCCTTTATTTAAAAAACAAGCAAGCCAGGCATCCCCACCAGCTGAAATTGACCTAAAATATCAAAAAGCTGCTCGGCTGAGCTCCAGATCAAAAGGGGTGTTGCAGAATTCTCTGTCCCATGGCTGGTTGGGGATTATTTCCCCCTCCTCCCTGCCAACAGGTGCCGATTTACCTGGAATGAGGAAGGGGCCTTGCGTAGTGCCCCCCATGGGGCAGGAAGGGCCAGAGACTCTTCCAGCACAATAACACCCAGGTGGGAGGCCTGTGGTTTTATAGATGCTAAAATTGGTCCTGGAGCCTTCTCTCCTGGACAGAATGAAGGGCTGGGGTGGGCGTGGGTGGGATGGGGTGGGAAGAAAGTACATGCAAGGGATTGAGGGAGCTACGTGATGGCCAGGCTGGACCGGACAGAGACGGGGCTGGGAGAGGAGTGAGCCAGCCGGGCCGGGGCAGGGGTCCTGCAGAGGCCCTGGGGGGAGGGCGAGGTGTACTTGCGATGGCCACAGCCCCCACTCCTCCATGTCTCCTGCACCCTGTGAGTGACTGGCTCGATGACAGTCGGATTTCACTGCCACCCTGGGCGCTCAGCTCGTCTGATTCTAAGTCTAAGGGAGTAATGCAAACCAAAAGAATCCACTCATAGGAATAGGGTTTGGAAAACTGGGGCTTACAGGCAGGCAGGAAGGAAAAGGAAGTTGGGGGCTGCTTCATGGATGATTTGAACAGGATAAATGTAAAGACATTGGAGAAAAGCAATGTGGCAGAGAGAAAAGAACTCCATTATCAACTGCTAAGCAGATCACTAAGCCATTCTGTGCTTCACTTTCCTGTTTTGTAAAATGAGAGGAACTGGACATTGTATTAGTCAGGGAGAAACAGAACCAACGGGATATATATATGTAAATAAGAAGGTTTATCACAGGAATTTGCTCATATGACCATTGGAGATTGGCAAGTCCAAATTCTAGTTCCATAGGGGAGGTGACAAATTGGAAACTCAATGATGGTGACACTGTGTTCCCCGGGAGAAGCTGCAAGTTGGGAACTCTGGTGGAGTTTTCAATGAATCCCCAGAAGCTGGCTGTCTGGAGTAAGGATAGAAATTCTTCTTTCTGACTGCTGAAATCCTCAATTCTCCCTTTAAGATCTTCAACTAATTGGATGAGGAGACTCCCCTCATTGCTGAGGGCAATCTCCTTTGTTCATTGTAGATGCAATCAACAGGAGATGCAATTTACTTACTGTAGGCACAAATTATCTAGGAAATTCTTCACAGTCACAATCAGGCCAGTGCTTGCTTGACCAAACAATTGCATACCATAGTCTAGCCCCGCTGACCCATGAGCGTGATCATCACAGAGACTCTAAGGCCCTTTTCCAGTTAATACTCAAATCAGTTGCCCTCTCTCCAGGCAAGAGTTCACTTTTGAACCTTTGGGAGTCCAGGCACTGATGAAGCAGCTGAGATGGTCTCACAGCCCATTCCCTTTCAGGGTAGCAGAGAGACAGACGGTGGGGTATGAACACAAGGCAGTTCCCGAGTGGGGAGCGAGTATTCACCAGGCCTGAGCCTAGGAAAGCCTCCCCACAATGCTTCCTGGGCTGGGATGCTGTGGGGACCAAGCGGTCTGGGAGTGACCTGAGCAGCTGGGCACACAGAACCCGGATGCCAGGCAGGGATTCCTACATGGAATGACCATAAAAACAGGAAAACAAGAAGGATTGTTATCGCTAACCTTTACTACGTATATAATATGTTCCAAACACTGTGCTAAACGTTTCACACCCACCCATCTAATCCTCACGACAGCCCTCAGTGTTTTACAGATGAGGAAAGCTGGGAGCTGGGAGGGTGAGTGAGTCTTCTGGAATCCCATGGTCAGTAGAGGGTGGGCTGGGTGTCAACGGAGTTCTCTTTGATTCTGAAAGCCATGTTCTTGGCACAACTCTGGCTCTGCCTCTGGGGAACTATGTGACCTTGGGCAAATCACGAAACCTCTCGGTCCCTCAACTTTGTCATCCATGAGGCCAAGAATGCCTACTTTGTTTGAGGGGTTATGTTACAAGGACAAGTAAATATTCGCTGCAGACCGTCTGATTAAGGGGAGCTCACAGCCCAGTGGTACCCGTGTCCCTGTTGGGGAGGGAGTGGGCTCCCCTCATGACAGCACACACAGACAAGAAGGGCTGCTGCCAGATGGCACAGATCGAGACCCATGGCTCTGGGGACCTGGTGCCCAGCAGTGAAGCTGCCCTTGCTCTGGCCCTCTCCATGTGAGTGAGATGCTCCATCCAGAGCCGAGCGAGGCTGGACACCTGCACCCCATGGGGTGGGGTGGGGGGGCCCTAGTATGAGCTCTGGGGGACAGGTCTTGTGACACTCTGGCCACCCTCCTGGGGAGATGCCACCCCTGGGGGTGGTAACAGGTGTCTCTCTTTCCGATCAACAGGAAATCATGAATACAAAGTAGCTAGTGCCTTCTTGCTAATATATGGTTACTATACTAGCAACATTGTTGTCACAGACCCTGGCACAGAACTGTAAAAAGCATTCAGGGAGTGACACTGGTGGTGGTTCCCTGGGGGAGGTAGCTGAGACCCTCCCCTCTCTACATGGCACATGAATGGTTAACAGGGCAACCCTAAGAGGACACCCTCACAGATCTAGGAAGCCCTGCTTGCCCCCTATGGCCATTGTCTTGTGTTAAAACGAAAAACCTCCTTAGAAGTTGGATCTAATGTGGTCCTCAGACTGGGACTGTTTTTCCCCATTCGGTGACTGGCACCCTGAATGAATTTGGTCCCTTTCTTGCTTTACACGTTTTATTGACCCTGCAGTACCTAAAGGACAAAGTCATGCGAGGACCACGTGGAGGACCCCCAGTTTGTTCCCTATGTCCTCTCCCGGCCTCTGAGTTTCCCACCCTGAAACCCCCTGACGTCCTGTCTCCACCCACGTTTTGGGGAGCGAGAGGGGAGGCCGGAGAGGAGCCTGCGAAGGCGGGAGGTCCGCGCCGGTGACGGGCGTGTCGCTGCACCAGCCACTGCCCCTCCACGAGCCGGCGAGAGACGGAGCCAGGCCTTGGCCGCCTTAAGAAGGGCGCTCCCGGCGGTGCGTGGCGGGGAAGGAAGAGCGAACGCGCCCCGCACAGCCCCTGCCGTCTGCGCAAGGCGCGCCCCAGCCCCCTGGCCCCGGGGACAGCAGCAGGGACGGCATCTGAGCCTGGGAGAGACGGGAAGAGGGGCCGATGCTCTCCCAGGGTTGCTTAGCTCGAGGGGGCGACGCAGGGGGCGCCATGGAGGGGGCGATGCAGCGGGCGCGATGCAGGGGGCGATGGAGGGGGCGACAAGGGGCGCCATGGAGGGGGCGGCAGGAGCGTGACCCGCGCTGGGTCCTGGCCTCAGGGCCCCGCGTGGGGCCCGGGAGCGCGCGGTGCTGGGAAAGCCGCATTTGCTCATCACCCAGCATTTACCGTCAGGAAGCACGCCTGTTCCTGGGGATACCGGGAGAGCAAGACAGCGTGGTTCCCGCCCCTTTAAACTCGCTGTGTGTTTCCCTGCTGCTCCTACCCTTCTCTGAGGCTGCTTGACAGTAAGGTGACCTCTCAGGACGTGACGGGTCGCTAGGAGTGGAGAGGACGGGAGGTGCGAGCAGCCGACATCAGACCCTTGGTCCTGTAAGATGGGAGAGCTCTGGGGGTGAGAAGGGGAGTGTGAGTGTGTGAGAGCAGTGAGTGGTGTGTGCCATGGTTGTGAGCGTGCAAATGCGTGAGTTCAGCATGTGACTCGTGAGTGTGCGCAAGTGTGAGGGTGATGTGTGTGCAGTACAGCTGTATACACGTGCAGCTCTTAGTTATCCTGAAAATTAAAGCAAGTGCACGTGGAAAGTAAATAAACCCATCATGCAAATGACTTACGTTGATAAACATGGGATTTGCTTACACAGATTAATTAACTGTAATTATGCACTGAGACACATTTCTGAACAATGCTCCATAACCAGTATCTGAAGTTTTAGAAACTCAGCTATGGGGCCAAGCCCCTACCAGTGCTTGGATGAGGAAACCACACAGCACCCAAGATGCTCAGCAGGGGACAGAAGGAGGCTGCATCTGTGCGTCCCTGGAGACAGCACGCGTGAACTGTCCTAGAGGGAGACGGACTGTGCGGAGGTCTCGGTGTCCCCTGTGCCCTGCCGGCTGCCCCCTGGCCCAGGTCCTCCCAGGGTCTCTGTCCTCTTTTCTGTCTCCCACTCTCGGTACCCATGGACAGAGGGACAGCCAAACAAGCAATCAAGGAAAAACGATCGCTTCCCCTTCCCCTCCCCCTTCCCCTTCCCTTGCCTTCCCCTCCCTTCCTTCCTACCTTCTCTCCTTCCTTCTTTCCCTTTTTCCCTACTCCCTTCCTCCCTTCTTTCCTCCCCCTCCCTCCTTTCCCTCCTTCCTCCTTTCTTTCCTTTTTTCTTTTGTTCTTCCTTCCTTCTTTTCCTTCTTTCATATTAATATTTAAACTAGTATTTATTTTTTATCTGATTAAAAAGGTAATACATACTCATTACAGAAAATCTGGAAATTTCAAAAATGCACACAAGAAAAAGCTTATGTTTGCTCAGACACCATGTCCATTCTCTGGCACCTACATATAAGCCTTTTAGTAAAACATGCCCACCCTGTGTACATCATTTTCACACTTGCTTCTGTTACCTAATATTTCATGAACTGTACCTTTTCTCAAATCTTTGAAGTTTACTTTCACACCCCTTTTAACAGCTGCGTGGTGTTCTATGGTACAGAAACATCAAGGTTTATTTAACCAACCATATCCCCCGCCTTGTACCCCAAGTTCCCTCTTCCCTGCCTACTTTCTGTCCTCTGTTCTTGGGGGTCTCCCTACCTCATCCCCACCCCCCCACTCTTTTCTCTTACCCTTACACACTTTACCTCAAAACTAGAGCCTGTATCTTTAATTTTTTGGTGGGGAAATGTAAGCAGGTGGAAGGAGGGTAGGGTCTGTGGTCAGCAGGCACTTTGACCCAAAACGTCTCAAAATGAACATATTCCCATGACCCACAAATGTTGCTGTACATCCTGCCATAGAACGGAAAGATGCTCTCTGCACAACTATACCCTGTGCCCATATCAGCCCACACTGCTGGTGGGATAGCATGGCTTCATGATTTTATAAGCCCTATAATTACCCTGCAAATAGCACAATTATTTTGCATTGCACATTTGGGTGAAGGGTAAAAGCATTTGCTTGTTAAATGTAGACACTTAAAATACACTTGGATGTGTTAACCTGTAGACACTTAAAATACACTTGGATGTGTTAACCTGTTTGGGAATTTCTCCATTTTCAAAGAGTGGGAGTTTCAAAAAATAGAAGTTGCCTGTCCTCTTCTGACACCCTAGAGGTGCTAATAGATGGGTGCCTGCAGAAGAAAAACCATTGAGAATGTGCCACAATCTGAGATGATACAGGAGACTGACGTGCATCAAAGGACTCCTGGCTCTCTATCTCCATGGATGAGCCACAATCAATGCAGAATCAAACAGGCATCCAAGGTCTCCTCAGACACAAACTAAATCAGCCCTGAGTTTCCCTGGGACCTTCCCCTCAGGGCCTGCATAGCCTGTGTCCATCCCCTGTCTGGGCTTCTTTACGTGCAGTGACCCCCTTTGAGCTCCCAGTTTCAAAGCTCACAGAGCTGTCCAGGGCTTGGGTGAAACAGAGAATTGCCAGGCCTGCTGGGGGGCCACTGCCCAAGGTGGGGTAGCAAGGGGCTTTGACAGTGGGCCCGGCACGGGGAAGGGCTCCAGCCGAGGGAGGTGGGTGAGCCAGGTGCAGGCAGCCTGTCTCCGCCCAGGTGCCCTGCCTGGGGCCGGATGATGTGCCCACTTCCACCCCACAGCCTCACCACCTGCTCCTGGTCCTCCACCGAGAGAAGGGCCTCCCTCGGGTTCAGCACTGCCCTGTGCCTCTGTGGCTCCTCCCAGGGCACAGCGAGAGGGGCCAGCAGGGCTGGGGGCAGGGACCAGGTCTGCCACGTGCTAGCTGATGTCCTTGGGAAAGTTACTCATTACCTCTTGGTCTCTGTGTTCTCATCTTGTAGGCACTGGGTGGGGTTGAGTTTGTAACCGAGAAGTTAGGATTTAAAAAATGATTGTCATTATTGAATCATTATATAGATGCTTCTTTTACTTTCTAGTATATTAGAATAGCCAGAGGGAAATAGCTGAAATTTCCGAACTGTAACCCAGCTGCCTTGATCTCTGATAACAATTGTATAACTATGCAGCCTTTATCTTGTGATTGTAAAAACCTTGTGACTAACCCCCACTTGTACCCCCTTATCCTGTTTTTCAACTTTAGAGTCTTATGATCACTAAAGAGAGCCCCTAATGTTTACTAATGAAGGAACTTGAGTCAGCCCAGAACAAATTCATCCCAATGCCTGAACTATCTAGACAGAGCTGGATCTAAACAAAATGGGCCCGCCTGACATGTGCGGTAGCTTAAACTTTAACCTGTAAGTGACCTATACTTCATTATAATGCTGAAAATCATTCCCATCATCATGTGAAGGCCACCATTTTCTTCCACACATTCTGTGACTAAGCATGTAATCAATCTGTGCACACTTAATCATTAGATCATCTCCAACCCCATCGTCTCCAGCCATTGTGCTCATTATCCTAAAATCTGCCCATCTTTTGAAACTATAAAATTCTGAGAGTTTCTGCCATTTGGGGAGAAAGATGTTTGGGTCCATAGGCCATCTGATCTCCTGCTCTGTGCTCAGCAGTAAACTCTTTCTCTCTGTGAAACCCCAGTGTCTCAGGAGTTGGTTGGTTGTGCACGTGGGGCAGAGGACCCACCGCTTCTGATCAGCAGCAGGCTCGACCTTGGGTGCACATGAGAATCACCCAGAGAGCTTTTTCAACATACCTATGCTGGGCCTGTCCCAGGCCATGGAGATTGGACTCTCAGGCAAGCAGCTAAAACCTCGGCTGGCTTGGGCCAGCTCCACTGACCCCCTTATCTGGACGTATGTGATTCCGGTGTTCCTGGACTCTGGGGGATGGGGGGCCCTCCCCAGCCTCATGCCTCTTTCCCCTAATAAAGGGATCTGGGACTGCAGAAGCTCTTACTGTACACGGAAACCAGTCAATGAAAATGGAAAAGCATTTGATAACACCTTGCATTTGCACAGCACTTTGTAACCACGTGATTTCCTCAACAACCCCTGGTAAACTGCACAGCAATCATCACTTCTAGCGGAGAGGAAAGAGGAAAGAAACTCCAGGGATGGGGGCTCCCCAGGCCTTTCCCACCACCCCAAGGCCCTGTCCCACAGGCTTGCTCCTCTTTGCTCCTTCATACACACAAGTGGATCCTTTCATCTATGCCATACTCTGTGGGGGTGCCCAGGTCACCCCAGCAAGGCAGCAGTAAACATAAAGGCACATTAAATCATGGCCAGTCATGGGAGACGATGAAGGGAGGTGATGGCCGGAGGTAAAGGCTTCCTGAGACGTGCAGGTCCTGGAAGCCCCCAGGGAGGGGGTGACCTATGAGTTGAACCCTATAAGCTACAAAGGACACAGCTCTGTGGCAAGCTGGACAAATCACAAATGGACAACAGAGCAACTGGATTCCAAGAGGCCCATCAGGTGTCAGAGAAGGGAAGAAATGCTTTCCCTTACTGACTTATAGATGGGGCACTGCCCCTCAGCAGGCAGGGACTTACCTTAGTGGCCTGCTGAGGGCACAAACGCCCCAAGGGGAAAGCCTCAGAAACCAGGACTTCACAAGGGAGCCTCCTCCAGGACAAGCCACCTGGAAGGCTGATGGCTAGCTGCACCTAACCCCGATGCCATGGGCTCCCGGGCACGCTCTCGCAGCAAGCTGACTGCTCCTGATGCTGGGTCTGTCTTCCCTTCACTCAAGAGGGCACACGGAGCATCTCCCGTGCCACACAGAAGACAGTCTTCCTTTCCTGGACAAAGCAGCTTTCTGGGTCACCCACTGTGCTGGTGTGGACATATTATGTCCTCCACAAAAGTCATGATCTTTTAACCCAAACTTGTTGAGTGGAAGCTCTTGATTTAGTGTTTCCATGGAGATGTGACTCGCCCAACTGTGGGTGATACCTTTGATTAAATTATTTCTATGGAGATGTGGACCCCACCCACTCAGGGTGGGTCATCATTGATTCACTAGAATATTTAAGAGAAGCTAAGAGCTGACACAGATGCTTTCTGATGCTCGGAGATGCAGACAGAAGGAAGTTTGGACATACAAAGCTAAGAGATGAAGCCCAGAGTTTGCACCAGAGATGCTAAGAGAGGACCCCCAGATGCTTAGAGAGAAATGCCCTGGGAGAATGAGCAAGGATGCACAGAAGCTGAGCAAGAGAAGCTAAGAGAGACAGAAGCCCAGAGACATTTTAGAGAAAGCCATTTTGAAAACAGAACCTGGGAGCAAAGGACCAGCAGACACCAGCCACGTGCCTTCCCAGCTGACGGAGGTGTTCCGGGTGCCATCAGCCTTTCTTCAGTGAAGGTACCCCCTTGATGATGCCTTTGTTTGGACACTTCTATTGTCTTAGAACTGTAAATTTGTAACCTTATAAATTCCCTTTATAGAAAAGCCAGTCCATTTCTGGTATTTTGCCTAACGGCAGCATTAGCAAACCAGAACACCCACCTCCTGTCCCACGTGGTTAGATAGAAAGGCTGATATCTTCAAGATTCTGAATGGAGGCTCCAAAGGGCTCCTAGACTCAGCAGGAAGGGGAGGGCAGGAATTTCAACCAACCTAATCATTTCAGTCAATAACCACAGTGGCAGCTTCATATTTTCCCACAAGATGGGGTTTCTCGTCTCTACAGCTCATACTTCCAATCATTTAATTTGGCTCTGAAGACTGCTCAGAAATTTTATTGAAAGCAGAAGCAGGTGCTCTTTTATAGCAAGTGGTCATTGGCTTAAATTGGAGACACCATTGGAAATCTGGGTTCATCTGTTACCTCCCTTGATTAGCAAACTTGATAAGCTTGGGGAAAGATGTTTGCACAAGGACCCCAGCACCTCTGGGATACGGATGCAAATGGAATCAGCTAGAAAATGGCCCCTATCAAGAACTATTCTGGAAGATGCTTCACCTGGGTCTTCCTTTGGAGAGCAGCCTGAAGCACAAATCTTGCCAACAGTAAACACTCATTAAGCACCCATGTCACCCACCATCTTCAGGAAAGCCTTCTCCGACATTTTGGTGGGTTGAGATAACAAGAACATAAAAAAGATACCAACTGTCTCCAGAAGTCTCCACTGTCATCCAAGAAACAGAACCCTTTCCAGAAAACAGTACAAGATACATGTTTTTTTGATCACTCTAAAACTTTGCATTGTATAAATAGAATCCTTGACAAGCAAATTCAAGCTCTAAATTTTGAAGCTTGAAGTTTCCATAGATACAAATCCAGTTTTAAAGACATCACCCTTTCAAAATGCTTTAGGATTCTGCAAGATATATGATCAGTCTGCTTCAAGGATGATTTTGAGACAAAAGTACGTGATAAAAGTTTACCATTCACATTTTTATTTGCCTTAGATAAAATAAAATGGTCATGTGCATTGAGAGTTGCCCCCTTTCTGAAAAATGGCAAGGATTTTTCAGAAGATAAAAGTCAGCCAAGGATGGGATGCTCTGAAAAAGTGGAACATCTCTCATAAGTTGCAATTTGACAACCATTTAGTGGTCTTGGTCCAGTAGAGACAGCCTATTAAAAATGGACAAGTGTATTACACTAAACCAATAGATGTCTGTTCTCTGCTTTGTAGGACATTTCTGTGTAATAAAGAATTCAAAGGTCAACCAGTCATTGTAATTTCCCACTTAAATCATCTAATTGCCTTTATAAACCGCTGTAACCCAACATTTTGGGTTACATTTTGAGCCCTCACTCCGACTTCCCCTGCATGAGTTCTCCCTGCTCGAACAGTTTCTCCTTCATTAACCTGCAGCTTTGATTATATTGATTACTTTGTTTTTTTTTTACAGCTGGAAACCCATTTGCAGGAATCCCCACATTTCTGCAGGACTGGGAATATTTTTGACAGGTAGCATTGGACTTCGCAATTTTCACTCAAATTCACACTCACAGGCATTGCCCACCAGAAGAGGTGAGGGGCGGCGTGCTGGGCTTTGCCCTCATTCCATGCTGGGGATGCCTTCAAAATAGTCCCTTACAGAGTAAAATAAGAGTTTCAATCATTTGGGAAAGTGGCCTTCAAGAAATGTGCTTCCTTTAACATATGTAGGTGGTTAGCCCAAATTTGGGATCAATTCTGTGTAAATGCTTTCAGCATTGCTATAAGCATCTTCTAATAAAACTGTGTCTATATCACAGAACCTCTGGGTTCTCCAGAAAACAGCTTTGGCCCTTCTCATAGTTATGTCACACAGACTGAGCCAGTGGCTCAAATCCATTGTCTAGAGATCCTCTCTTTGTGTCACTAGAAAATCAGTCACCATCAGCCCCTCCATGTGTCCTAACCATCTTTCCATCCCCAGTTCTTGACCCACAGTAGGAACCAAAATCAGAGCTCAGTTAACTCTTTCTGAGAAGGCCTGAACTTGCTGGTCAGTGGAGACCTTTCCTGCTTGCATACGTCTGCTCCCGCTTCTGCAGGAGGCTTCTGAGTCTCCAGGAGTCAGACATATTTCTAGCTGAATAAAAACTGCCAGAAATGCCACAAAGATGGCTGCAGAAATCCACAGCTACAGAGCCAGCAGCCCATGAAAAGGGCCCACCACAGGGATAAGCCCATGCCACAAACATTAGCCAAGCCCTGCTCTGGTCCAGGCATTGAGCTGCCAACCAAGATGCTCAGGTGACCCAGCACTGAGAGGCACACAGCCCAGCAGGGACACAAAATGCACACATGTGGTTAAAGCAACAAGCTTAGGGAGCAGAAAGGAAGGAGGGCTTCCTGGAGGCAGGGAGACAGTTCAGCTGAGCCTACAGAGCTGCTAGGAGGGGTCTGTCCCTACAGCTCCAGGTACACGTGGGGATATGAGTACTGACAGGGAAGCATTTCTTTATAGTCCAGCCTGGTTTAGACTCTTCATCCAAGACTGTCAGCATCTCTGGGAGCTTGTTAGAAATGCAGAGTCCCAGGCTCAGCCCAGTCCTACCCATCAGGAGCTTCCTTCTAACCAGAGGCCCAGGTGATTAGTGTGTGCCTCACGGTTTGAGACTCACTGCCCTAAAGAATGATTTTCTTGCCCTCACCACACAGTGTGGAGAGAATGGAGAATGGAGACTGGGTTCCGGAGCTTGCTCACATGTTCAAATCTGATAGAACTGAGGTTCTCAGAATGCCCCCACAGTGCACTTCCTACAGATTCCACATGCACCCCCCGTGAGAGCATTAGACAGGCCCAAGGTCATAATATCTTGGTTACAAACATCACCCATTTGTGTTTTTGTTTTTTGTTTTTTTTTTAGAAAATGATGTGACTTCAGCTCTAGCATTCTAATGGGGCACATTTTTCTCTAGCTCCATGCTTCAATCCCACAAGCATTCACTCTAACAACTAAATCTTCAAATCACTGAGTTTCAACTCCTGCAACCAGTGCAAACAGATCAGAGTGGCTCAGACAAACCCCAGCCCTGACGTTCAGGACGTGCTGCTTTTCTGTCCCTCAGTCCTTCCAGCCTCTTTCTCGAGCTTAAGCCTCACCCTTGTTGGCTCTGGATCTTGCACACACTCAGAGCTGGACTATGTTCCACAAGGCAACCCTGGAGATCCCGCTGCCACAGGAAGGAAAGTCAAAGGAAAGATAAACCCGGGGTTTGCTCCTATGTGGGTTTTTACAGCGTCTGGTGACCTAGAGTGGCCTCTCCCATGAGTGTGGCTATGAGTTGTCTGGTCATTTTAAATAAGAGCGGGAAATGCAGCCACAGCTTCCCTGAATCCTAAGTATCCTGTGGGTCAGTTTTAGCTGGAGAGCCACGTCCCTCTGCCAGTCTGGGGCTGCCCTGGATCCTTCCTGTCCTCTCCATGCAGTCTGTGATGCAGACATCTGGTTCCCTGCAGGGCTTGAAGTATTCATTATGTTTCATCTCTGCTGCACCGGCAGGGCCAACTCCATGGGTGTGCAACTAGCACAGAAGGTTTGCTGTTTAACTCTCTGTGGTAGTAATCTTAGAGTTTGCATGAGTCAGGGTTCTCCAGGGAACCAGAACTGACAGGAGAGATATATGCACAGGTATGGAAATATTTTGAGATTTATTACAGGTGTGGGCTTACACAACCGTCGGGATTAGCAAGTCCAAATTCCATAGGGTTTTGATGAATTACCCAGGAGAAGGTGGCTTGCTGAAGCAGAGATGGGAATTCTCTCTTCTGACTGCTGAAATCATCAGCCATCCTTTAAGGCCTTCAAATGATTAGATGAGGAGACTTCTCTCACTGCTGAAGGTAATCTCTTTTGTTGGTTGTAGATGCAATGAGCTGCAGATGCAAGCAACTGACTGACGTTTAAATCCATGAAACAGCCTCACAGTAACAATCAGGCCAGTGCTTGCTTTACCGAACCACTGGCTACCACACCCTCGCCAAGCTGACATGTGGTCTTCACCATCACAGAATTCCTAATCACTTTATCTTTGAAAGTGTGATTTGTAAGTGAAGTCAAATGGATGAAGGAATAGGCTCACACGGTCCCAGCTCCCACCCCCTCCCCAGCTCCCATGGGGCCACCCATTCTCCTTGTGCTGCCCTCTGCCTGCCCTCCCCACCACAGCATGGGCCTGGGTGCAGGCTCTGGGAAGGTCAGGATGAGGCACACGCACACTCCAGGTGGCAGGACAAGGTCACAGGAACCTCTGGGAGTCTATATTGTTGTGCCTGAGGAGTGCAACATTAAATACCAAGTTTAAAAAGCTGTGACAGGCTGAGAGACTGCAAAGGAGAGGAGGTAGCTTTCATCCTCATTTTTGAACAAAGAGCCACACACTTCCCTTTGGAAGAGGGCGCCACAAATTTTGTACCTGGCTCTGAACACAAGCGCCCTGGGTATAACCATCAGTATCATAGGGGCTGCATTGCACCTGCCATCACAACAGAAGTCCAAGGACTTTAAAAGCCTGGGCTTCCCTGTGGAGCAAACAAGAAAGAACAAGGAGCCTCATCCCCACATCAGCATGTGTCCACAGAGTGGGAGCAGACCTCTGTAGCTGCAGGAACATTCCAGAACCATTCTTTATTTCTCTGTGCATGCGTGCATTCATTCAATCAACACATATTGAATGTCAGTGTGGCTCCAGGCCCAATGGAGGGTTCTGAGAACAGAGAAGTCAGCAGCACAGACCAGGCTCTGGCATGCAAGGACCCAGCTTTCTATCTGGGAGGTCAGAGTGTCGACTAATTGCACAGGTGGTGGTTTGTCATGATAAGTTCTATAAAAGAGAAATGCTGGGTCCAGGGCCCAGGAGGGGGTCATTTGCTGTGCACAGGTCATTGTCCCTGCCTGCAAGGGGTTCACAGGGCAGGGCAGGGGTTTCCAAAGTGGTACGTGACATGATGTTAGGTGATCTATAAGCATCTTTTATTTTTAAAGGTGCATATTCACTTTATATGTTTATGTTAGGAACAAAATATATATCTAGTAGAGCAGACCCTGAATTCTTAAATATTGCTTAGGAGTGAAACTCCATTTTCAAAAAGGATGTCATGTAAACATCTATGAGTAGGAACAGGACACAAATGAAATTTAAAACATAAGTGAATAAGGCAGGGGCCCCATAGATGAGATAAAACTCTAGGGACTGGAACTCAAATGACTGCATCTGGGGAATTCCTTAAGAAATTTACAGACAGATACATTCTTAGTAAGGCAGTTGAAAATTTAAGAACAGCCTGGCTAGGGCTAAGATTCAGAGAAACTTCAGTTTGTGGGGAGGCTCCTAACTCAGCTTGGAGGATCCAGAAAGGGCTTTCTGGAGAATTCCATAAAGTCAGCTGAGGAGTATTTATTCATTTGGACACTTCAAGTACTGGAAACCTGCAGGAGCCCTATAAGCACAAAGGGGCTGCTTGCGGGAGGATGCACGGGGAGCCCCCAGACAGAAACCATGTGGGCCTCAGAGCATGGGTACCTCCCTCAGCCTCTGCTGCTGTTGGGGTGTCTGCTTTATCTTCCCCTCTGCGGCAGACTCTCCTCAGCATATTTCCAGGTAGACAGGGTAGAAAGTGGCTGCCACACTCTCATGTGTACCTCTTCCAGTAAGAAGATTAGCTACTGGGGTAACCACTTCTTCCTTCCAATCCCTGCTTTCTGGGGCACCAACCCCTGTTGACTGGCCCGAAGCCAGGAGGGCTCAGAGCTGGGCTTGTTTGCACAAGGGCCATGTCACCATGTGGGTCAGGAGGGGGCAATTCCCAGAACTGGGGTGTGGATGGGGGAGCAGATCCTGGCAGGACAACTTGATGACCCAACTAGAAACACCCTCCTTCCAAAGGCTTCCAGACTCCTCTGCATCTGATATTAATGTAGGAATGGCCAGCAAGCCTAAAGCAACACTTTCTTTTTGGTCACCTCAAGGACAGAGGCTCAAGTGACAAGCATCCTCAAGCCCACCACCTGTGACCCAGGAGTTCTCTAGAGGAGGAGGGAAGCAGTAACCTCAGCCTGCCATACGCTTGGGACTCTGCTCTTTTGATCCACATTGGTTAGTTGGGGTGTGTGTGTGTGTTGGGGGGGGGTAGAGTGAAAATGCAATTTGGCTAGCCCTGAAAATTTTACCTTGTATCTCAGAAAAGCATGGGATTTGATCCTTCTTCTTTTGGGAGGCTGTGTCATCCAGCAGAATAATTGCTAGTACTTTCATGTCATTTTCCATGGACCAAGCAACATTCCAAGGGGCTGACATAGATTAAATGACCCCGTAATATACAGCTGCCATTATTATCCTTATTTTTGCTCATGAGGCAATTAAGTCACAGAGAGGTTAAGTAACTTGCCCGTGGCTACACAGCTAGGAAATGAAAGAGTTGGGATTTGAACCCAGGCCATCTGACTCCAGAGCCTGTGCACAAAGGCCAGGCAGACCTTAGTAAAAATCTTGTTTCACTACTTATTCATTGTAAGGTCTCTCTAAACTACTACTTCAGTTGTAAGGTGGGACAAAAGACACCTACTTTACAAGGTGTTTTGGTTTCCTAAAGCTGCCAGAATGCCATATACCAGAAATGGGTTGGCTTTTACAATGGGGTTTTATTAGCTTACAGATTTACAGTTCTAAGGCCATGAAAGTGTCCAAATTAAGGCATCAAAAGGACAATACCTTCTCTGAAGAAAGGCCGATGGTATCTGGGGTTCCTCTGTCACCTGGGAAGGCATGTGGCTGGTGTCTGCTTGTCCTTTGCTCCTGGGTTCCATTGCTTCCAGCTTCTGATTCCAGTGACTCTCTATCTCAGCTTTCTCTGGGCATTTCTTTCTCAGCCCTCTGGGTGTTTCTGTCCTCTATCCTCCCATAAAGGACACTGATAAAGGATTAAGACCCACCTTGAATGGGGTGGGTCACATCTCAATGAAACAACTTAAACAAAAGTTCCCATCCACCATAGCTCTGCTCCCACAGGAATGGATTGAAAGAACATGATCTCTTCTGGGGCACATAACAGCATCAAACCAACATACAAGGTTATTGTAAAGCTTAGAGAAAAAAATATTCATATACATGTAAATATAAAGTGCTTAGCACAAATAGGTTCTTGACCAAAGGTAGCCATGGTTATGGGGGAGCTATAATGCGTGTCAGCCTACACATATGTCTAGTGACGGGGAAGAGCGTGTCCCCATTTTTCCACATGTAATTATTTCCCTAGGCCATCACTCACTGAGGGGGTCCATTCCAAGAGAATAATCAATCTATTGTTATCCAGCACCAAAGGTGGCTGAGTGCAGCTTAATCAATCATATCACATGTCACATCAGGCTTCGTGACAGCGTTAGGGTTGCTTCTTACACTGTTATTTGTCTTACATTGTTTTTTTTTGTGGCAGTAGATCATACATATAGCAAAGAGCCCAAATTGCAGGGGTACAGCTCAAATTTTACAGGCATGTGTCCAGATCCATACAGAGAACACTTCCAGCACCCCAGGAGGCCCTCTCATGCCCCTTCCCCAGCAATTCCCATCCCCACCCCCAAGGGTCACTGCTCGTCTGACCTTTCTCACTTTAGATGAGTTCTGTCTGTCTGTCAATGAACTTGATAGCGATGGAACCACCCAGATCTGTGCTGCCAGCGAGCTGGTGCACACTCGTGGCTTCTCCCTGGGCAGGAGAGGGAGACATTTGTGGTGAACTAGCCTTTGTACTTCTTGGAAAACCCTTCCTTCCTGCTCCCTTTTCCTCCCCATCTGAACAGGAGCAGAATATGCCCACAGAGGGGGCAATCAGCTGGCATTTTAAAATGTTGAATGAACAAATCAGAGTCAGTAGATACCACAGTGTGTCATGCATGAATGAGTGTTCACTAAAATCCAGAGAGAGACAATTAAATATCAACACCTGCATTTTAATTCTACAAAGACCATGCCAAGGATTTGGAGATGGTGAGGATGAGGAAAGAGGGAGGCTTGGAGCCATCTACAAACTTGAAAAAACCTCATATCACCAGCTGTGATGGTTTGAAACTGTTATGTACCCCCAGAAAAGCCTATGTTCTTTTAATCCATCCCTGTGGTGCAGACCCGTTATAGGTGGGAATTTTGGATTAGGTTATTTCAGTTAGACACGCCCCAGGTGCACAAAGAGAAGCTCAAAGAGAAAAGCTAGAGAAGCTTAGAGAGAAGGAAACACAGAGAAGCTAAGAGACACAGCAGTTACAAGAGAGAAACATGCAGAAGCTCAGAGAGGAAGCCACTAAAGTCAGAAGCTGGAAGCAACGAAACCAGGAGAGAAGGGAGAGACCAGCAGACGTCACCCTCTGCCTTCCCGCATGACAGAGGAGTCCCAGATGCCAGCAGCCTTTCTTCAGGAAGAAGGTATCATCCAGCTGATGCCTTGATCTGGACATTCTCACGGCCTCAGAATTATAAACTTGTAAGTTAATAAATCCCCATTATTAAAATTCAACCCATTTCTGGTATATTGCATTTCGTTAACTTTAGCAAACTAAAACACCACCTTGTAATATTATTAAGAATAATGTTTAAATTTTTAATGTGCCAGGCCTCATACAATGGACTTTGTAAGCATCATCTCAATGAATAGGTATTATCCCATTCTGCAGACGGGAAAACTGAAACTCGGAAAAATTAAGGAAATTGCCCAAGATCCTCTAGTAAGCACAGGTGCTGGATTTGAACCCATGCCCCATCAGCTTCCGAAACCTATGCTCTCAGCCATGACGCTAGGCTCACAGGAGGGGCAGAGGGCACCCGAAGGGACCCTGGCTTTGGCGCTGGACAGAAGCGCGTTCAGATCCCGGCTCCGCCGCTAGCTGCCGTCTGCAAAGTGCCTGTCTCGCAGGAGGCGCGCAGCAGGCAGCGGCCGGGACCCGCGGCCGCGCCCCTCGGGAGGGCTGCCCTGCCCTAGCGGCCGCACCGTGCAGCGGCGGCGGAGCAACCCCCGGCCGGCGGCGCCCTCTCCGGGCCCGGCAGCCCCCGGCGGCGCCTGCCTTCGGCCTGACGGTCCCCCGCGGCGCCTCCGAGCAGCCGCTACCGCTTTCCGGGGGCCCCCCGCCGGCTGCTGAGCTGCGCTGATGGGCGCTTGGCAGGACTGAGCACACCGGTCAGTTCCCCGAGTGTGTCAGAGGCGGAATGGTGGCGTGTGTCCCCGGAAATGAATGAATCTGCTCGTTAAAGAGAATTTTCAGGCACATTATTTCCTCTTCAGCTGCTTCTGCCTCGGGAATCGGGAAGCGCTCAGGGGGCTTTCCCCGCACGCTGACGTGGTGCTACGTCGGCTCCCTCCGGTTTTCTTCCCGACGGGGGCTGGTGAGGCACCTAAATGAACCGGCCAGTCCGCCCCCCCCACACAGACCTCTCCAGCTCCGAGTCACTGAAACCACCTGCCTTATACGCCCCTCCCCATCACCAATCACACCTAAAGGCTGGTTTTCAGTCTTAAATGACAATGCGCTACTCCCAGGCCAGCCAACCATGTGCCACCTCCTGGGGTGAGGATTTACACACGGATCATTCGTATATTCTTCCCCGGAGGTTGCTTTTCATGGAGTTCAGACAGCACCACACTTGTTTTCACTAAAAGTGATTTAAAAAACAGACGTCAGGAAGAGGGCTGGAAGGGGAAGGAATGGGGGTGGCAGTGGTGGCACAGCAAGCGGAAAAAGAGCGCTGACTCCAGTCAATTCCGAAGCCCTTCTCCGAGTTGCTGAGCTCTTCAGCTTCCTCCAGCCACAGGGAGAGATCAGCTTCCCGACCTTCCTTCAGGAAATAGATTATAGTTGTATTTTTAATGACTTCCAAAAAAAT
>PVKY010001861.1:0-28957 GCA_004027775.1 Bradypus variegatus | reverse complement strand
GCGTGTGTAGGTAGTGTTGCCCACCATGTATATGGGGCATGTGTCTGGGAGGTCAGGGAGTGGGGGGTGGGCTCTAACAATCAAATCTCCCTGGTGTTCCTGGAGTTTTAAAGTTGCTGCAATAGTCTAATCCTTCAGTTCAGTCCTGCTTGCCTCTGCCACTAACCCACAAGTCCTTGGTATTGGCGTACGGCCCCTGAGACTTGTGAGTGGGTCCCTCTTCCAGGCCGTGCACCCCCTGGTCCTCTGTTGAGGGATGACTGTGCTATGTCACATATGAGTGCCGTCCCCCCAGAGTGGTTAGGGCTGCTGGGCTGTGTAGGGAGGCTCCCAGTCTGCTGAAATGATGGCTGAATGGGGCTTGTTAATTTTCACTGCTCCACCTTCCCAGCTCTGGGACAACCAGCTGAGGGTGCAGGAAATGCTAATGGCCATGCCCAATTTTGTGGTGTGTGTATGTTATTTGAAGCACTTTCATGACACTCAGTTGTCTGGGGCAGCTCTGGGCTATGGGGCTGGCGACGGGCAGGAGTGTTTCCTGTCCACCAGGATGATGGCTGTGAGCGGCTGCTCCCCTTTTCTTGGGAAGTTGTGGTGTTTAGTGAATTTTATCAGCCACTGGATTACTGCCTTTTGTCACAGAGCTCTCTTAGTTTTGCTCTTGTCTTGACTTGCCCAAATTGCAAGTCTTTGAGGCTTTCTGTATTGGGCTTCTTAGAGTAATTGTTTTAGAAAAAGAAAAAAAGATTAAAAGAAAGGGCCCTCCTCACAGATTTAATGGGTTATTGAAATACTAAGAGACAAAGCAATTAGGGCCATTAAGGAGAGATCCAGGGGTCAGAGATATCAGTTTTTCTTCGGGATTTGCATATGAGCCTCAGGGCCTGAGCTCTGCCCTTCCCCTTTCTATGTTCACCAGAATTCCAAAAAGCCTTCGCTTTTATTTTTGGGTTTTTCTTGCTGTTTTTTGCTATGCCTTTCTCCTCTCTACTGGGCTGGCTGCTCTCAGATTCTCTGGTGTCTGGTCTCAGTCTATCTATGATTGGAGTTTGGATCAGTAGAATGAGTTTCTGACAAGAGCCGCCACGGCAGTTCTCCCCTCTTGTTCCCAGTGCTGACAGCTCCTCCTCCCATGGGACCGAGCCTGGCAGGGAGGGGCGCAGGTCCCCTAGCCACAAAAACTTACAGATTTTGCTGATCTCGGCAGTTCCACATGCTCATGAGTGATGTATGAAGTATGCCCCAAGTCAAATTGCTCTGTGGTGTCCAGTCCACGTTGTTGCTGCTTTTCTACCTACTTCCCTGGAGGAGTAACTAAAACATACAGCTCACCAGTCCACCATCTTGCCCTGCCTCTCTTCCTGGCATTTTGAGCTTAAATTTTTAGAATCAGTTTAAGATATTTTACAAAAATTCTTTAGGGATTTTTGTTGGAATTTCCATGAAAGCTAGATATTAATGTGGTGGAAACCTGAAGTCTTTACCCTATGGGGTTTCCTTCTCCATGAACACAGTATTTGGCTAGATTTATTCCTACATACCTTGTCAGCTTGCTTGATATTCTAAGTTGCTATGATTTTTCACCTAACTCACTGTGGCTCTCTCTCTAAGAATAGAACTTGCTTTGCTAAAATTTTTAGTGTGCTCACGCAGACACAAGCCTACTGTGGCCATGTACACGCAGCACGAAACTTCCCTCTTTATTAAACCCTTTCTTGTGTCTAACAGTGAGGTCAATAGCACCCACACCCTTGGGCCACCGTCCCCACCACCCATCACCAAAACTTTTGCACCCATTAGATAGTAACTCCCCATCTTTGACCATCCGTTTTTCAGCAAACTTGACCTCTTACTTCTAAGAACTGTCTGAGATTCTTCTGGGGTTTCGTGTCATCTGCTGGTGGTATCCTTCGCTTCCTTGACAACGCTGTGAATACATTTCCTTTTCCTCGTCTGGCTGCTGAGCTAGGAACCTTCTGCACGGTGCTGACCAGACGTGGTGGGGGGACCCCCAGGGCCTCGTTATAGACCATGAAGGGAGAATCCTTCCGAGGCTTCACTACCAGAAACGGTGGGAAAATCTCATTTGGTTTGGGCCGGTCTGTTCTACCCCTCTCCAGCCCAGAGCATTTGTCGCAGGTGGGGCTGAGGGCAGGGGGGCTTTCCTGGCAGGCTGAGGTGGCCGTGGGGGGTTCTTTTGATCCATTCCTGCGGTGTTGGCTGTCTATTGTTTGGGATGAGGAGTCAAGGAACACTGGGGCTCCCCCTGAGGTCAGCAGATGAGCTAACTGTGGGGCTAGGGGTGGCTGTCTCCCCAAAGTGAGGACAGACCTGGGAGTGAGCACCTCCCACCAGCCCTCCTGGCCCAGGGCGGGTCCCCTGAGACGCATCCTGGAGTGCTGACGTCTTCACCCGTAGCACCAGGCCTGGCTGACCTTGCACTTGGCTCTGAGACTGGGTGGTGTCGGGAATGGGCGTGTCCACTTGCGCCTTGACAGCAAAGCCCCGCAAGGGGCCAAGGCATGACGGCACTCAATGGAGACCTCCTTGCTGGCCGCTGGCTCCGAGAAGGTGGCCCCATGTGTGCTCACCACTGGACAGGCCTTTGCGGGGCCCCGGCAGCCTGGGTAGAGGCCAGCTCATGTGGGGATGTGTACAGAGCCTCCCCTCACGGGGCAGAAGCCGTGGGAAGAGGGGAGCAGGGGCTGCTCCTGGGCCTCTTCCCCTCCCTGAGGCTCTGGGGTGGGGAGAGAATGGCTACCCCTGTTGCCCTCCCCCAAGAGGCCAGGGCCTGCTCTAGAGCCCAAGGCTTGGGAGAAGCCCTTCCTGTGGAGACTGGCAGGGAGGGGCAAACTGGCCTTCTGGGGGCTAGAGAGAAGACTCAGCCTCAGGACAGATGGCTCCTGTGCTCTGGGAAGACCCCTGTGTTGATCCTGACACACAGGGGATCCACTGAGGTAAACCCACCCCCGGCATCCTGTGTGGCTCAGTGAAAACTGTGCTTCCTCAGGGAGTCCCTTCCTGAAATCTTGGTCTTGTCAGGGAGAACTTCTTCTGGCTATGAGCAACAGAAAGCCTGGACAATCGGGGTTTGAGCAAATATAGGTTAATTTTGTTCCCACAACAGGGGATCTGCAGGTAGCATCTTCTCTGAGAAACAGCAGCTCACCAAGGCAGAAGATACCTTCTCTGCCATTCTCTTGACCCCAATCTCAGGATCACAAAATTGCTGCTCCAGCTCCAGCCATCACATCCAAGTCCAAGGCAGGAGAAAGGGGAAGAAGGAAGGCAACACTCTAGTGGGACTGCATCCTTCATCAGGAAAGCAGGAGCTTTCTCAGAAGCCCCCAGCAAACCCCCACTTAAGTCTCATGGCCCAGAATGAATCACGTGGCCACCGGCTGCAACAGTGTGGGAGGCGCTTCACTTCTCCATCCTCCTCAGAGGGAGCAGCTGGGGAGGAGGGGAGTGGTTGCCTGTTGGCTGAGCCAGCCCTGCTGTTATCCCGCAAGTTCTCCTGGGTGACTTATTCTACCCAGAAACTTCCCAGTCTGTAGCCATGCATTACCTGGTGCAGACATATGGCACGTCTGTTTACCTCCCTATTCCTAAGCTCCATGAGGCTGGGGATGGGGTCTGCTTGCTCTTCTCTGCACCCCAGCACCTGGCACAGTGCCTGGACACAGTAGGGGATCAACATGCACTGGCAGGGGCTGTTTTGCCTTACAGGAAGGAGACAGGGCTGCTGCTCTGTCACTTGAGCTTCCTTTGCAGAGTGAGTTCCTTTCTAGGGCAGGGGCTGACCTGTGAAGGGCCAGCAAACTGCAGTTTAGCCTGCAGACGGGTGGGATGAGGGAGGGTCTCTGTTCAAGTTGCTGCTCACAGAAAATGAAGGAGCCATTTCTGTGGGGCACTCTGGGCCCACTGAGGCACAGACAAGTGGCATTGACAAGGGGGAGAATAAAAGAAAGAAGTTTGGCCCCTTGCAACTGGGAACTCCCAGGAAGATTTGGCAGGGCTGAGGGGTGTTGCAGGGGGCTGGAAACCCCAAAGGAATGGGAGGGGAGCAGGGGAGAGAAGAAGAGGTCCACTGGCCCCTTGCAGCGATGATTGCCCCAGGGATCCACAGGCTGGCAGGGCCAGCAAGTCTGGGTCCCACGTAAACCATCACGGTGGGAGAGAAACCCACAGGGAGAAAGAAGCTGAAATCAGTGAAAGCCAGAAGAGAACACAGAGGCCATGGGTATTGCCATATGACAGACTAAGGACCAAATAATTGCCAGAAGCCAGCCTCCAAACACCACAAAACCAAACACAATGGCCATGCTACCCCATATTCTGGTAACAACTTGTTCAATAATTCTAAAGTTTAAAAAAAAAGGGCAAACATTGAACACTGAAGAGAGAGGCCTGGAAAACAAGAAAAGAGGCAATACCTTCCAGAGAGAAAGAGTAACTGAGAAGAGGAAAAGGTCAAACTATTGGCCAAATAACTCTTAACCAGATGAAGCTGAAGCTATTAAAGTTCACTTCTGCTATGGAAAACAAAACAAAACAAAACAAAACAAACAACCGTCACTGTGGGGCTAATGGTGATGCAGATATTTCCAGAAGGTTTCCCTATCATAGGTCCGCATTGTGTCGGCATTGTAAGAGCTGCGTCTCCCTCCCTTGGACTTCCCTGGAAACCCAGCCCGCCCCTCTCCAGCCTCACAGCCTGCCCAGCCGGTAGGCCCCCACAGAGGTCCCTTCACTCTGCAAACAGAACTCTCCCAGACCGCCCCTGACGGTGGGAAGCCCACCCCGTTTGTCCTGGGAGGGACGCCACGTTCCTGAAGCCCACCCCTTGCCCTGGAGTTCACGCTCCCAGGACGCCTCGGAGCCACAGAGATTGTGAAATCCCAGTTTGGCCTCTGGGCTTGGAAGCAGAGCAGCGGGCAAAAGACACACTTGTGGCTGGACTCCTTGGCCGCGGGGGAGCGCGGTGTCCCCGGAGCCCTTCCAGCCAGTGACCCAGGCTGTGTCCTGGGGACAGACTTCAGGACCTCAGCTGAGAAAGCTGCGGTGGAGGCACACGAGAGCCAGGGGACCCAACACCTCTCCCTTCCTCAACTCCCGGGGCAGGTGCCGAACCTTTAACGTATGATGAAGGCCTGCTGGGGAGGGATGGCCGGGTGTGTGGCTCCACACGCATCATCCAAGGCAGCGCTCCGGGCTGGGTGGCCTCTTGGGTTTAGGCACTTCCTAAACATGGCCTTTGTATTAGTTATCTGGGCTGCGTAACAAATGACCACACCCAGCAGCTTAAAACCACAGTCTCTGTGGGTCACAAGTTCAGGCGTGCTTGTCTGCTCAGGGTCTCACTGGGCTGCCGTGAGGTGTCAGCGGCCATGAGCTCATCTCAGTGGCTCGGGTCCTCTTCTCTGTGCTCTGGTTGTGACAAACCAGTTTCTTGCGGTTGTAGGATTGAGGTCCCCATTTTCTTGCTGGCTACGCTCTTGTCCTTGCCATATGACCCTATCTATAGGCAGTCCACTGCATGGCTATTTGCTTCTTCAAGGCCAGCAGGGGAGTCTCTGCAGCTTCGAATCTCTTGCTTCGGGGAAGGCTTTAAAAATGCCCCACCTGATTAGGTCAGGCCCACCCACAACCATCTCCCGTTTGACAAACTCAAAGTCAACTGATTAAATACATTAATTATGCCTGAAAAATTCCTTCACTTTTGCCTTATAATACAATCTAATCACAGGAGTGAAATCCCTTCACACTCATGGGGTGTACAAACTGAGGGCAGGAATCTGGGGCCACCTCCAAATTCTTCCCACCACAGCCTTCCATCGGCATGAAAGCACACATCATTGCCTTTATTTGTGTTTTTGCATCAACTTGGGAGGGCTGAACAAGTTTTAGAAAACATGCCTGACCTTGTTAAAAGTAATGTACATTTTGTTATCCCTCCCTGTGACAGACAAGGAAACTGAGGCTCACAGAGGGCCAGTCACCTTGAAGGGTGCTTCAGGCTGGGGACTTGAGCCTGTTTCCTGCCCATGAACTTGAGCGGATCGGCACCCTGCTGCTGGACACATCCCATCAGCAGCACAGCCTGTGACTGGTGAGCCCCCTCCACCCAGGCCGACGTCCCAGGTGTGAGCCACAGGGTCCCCAGGAAACACAGCTGGGAGCTTGGATGTGCTGGACAAGAGTCCAAGGGCACCATAACCTCTTCTCCGTTCACATGGCCTCAGCTCAGTTCACTTCTCTGTGAAGCAGCCTTTTCCATTTCCAGAGAACTCTGCCTGGGAGCTCAGCTGCGCTCTGGGCCATGACCAACCTCCCCCAACTGCTGCACCTCTGTAGTGATGCTGGGGAGGACAAGGGGTTCGCTGTGTGTCCTTGGGATCATCATTCTCCCTCTCTGGGCCTTGGTTTCCTCATCTCCAAAGCGAGGGCCAACCTAGACCCAGGTCAATGTTTGCCACTTAGATGAAGCTGGGTGCAGAGAAAGACGTGGTCTCCCAGGGGGGCAGAGCTGCCCGGGTTCAGCTGACTCCATCTGGTGCCTTGAAGTCAGGAGGTGGGGCTGTGTGGCCTTGGGCAAGTTGCTGTCCCTCTCTGTCCGGAGAGCGGGTGGGGCAAATGCCCCATGTGTTGGACCCTTCCCGTGTCACAGGACCAGCGCAGCCCTGGGCCTGGCCTGCAGTGGCTAATGGTGCTCGCACACAGTAGGTGCGCAGGACCGTGTGTGAGAGGGCGACTGCAAGTGGAGGCCAAGGGCTCCCTCCATGGCGGCTCCTGGTAGGAGAGCGAGAACCAGGCAGGGGGCTTCTGGGCTGTGCGCCCCTTGGTGCATCCAGGCTGAGCACCTATGGATGCCATCCACACTGCCTGGGTCCCGGCCTCCGAGCGTCCGAGTCAGACTGGAGCCCAGTGCCGGGTACCCAGTGGCCAAGCTGGCCTCCTCCCGCCTGCTCCTCACCGCAGAGCAGGGTGGCTGACTGGTTTTGTGCTCACACTGTGTGCCGGCACTTCTCATGTTTCATTCTCTGAACCTGGAGGCAGGGCGTATCTTTGGGTTACAGATGAAGAGACTGAGGGTCTGAGGGGTTAAGCAACTTGGCCAGTTACTCAGTGACTCAGGGGCCTGTGGTTGCTCGAACTTTTCCTGTAGTACTAAGTATTGTTAATAGGAAACAGGCAAATACATTAGCTCAGGGTCTGGCGCTCCACTAAGCTTCTCAAATTCCCATTTCAACCCGATAGGAATTATCAGCCTCGTTTTAGTTATGGTCCAGGAGCTCACAGAAATGGACTCTCCTGCCGCAAAACCCACAGCTTGTCAGTGGTGGGGCTGGGGTTTGAGCCCCGTGGTTTGAGTCCTGAGATGCCCCTCTTGACTTCCAGCCCTGCTGCCCAAGAAGAATGGGGTTCTGGTGGGCCAGTGCCCTCAGGGGGCCCGGCTGGGTGGGTGGGCAGTGGGAGGAGGTTCCAGCAGGGCAGGGTTCAGGGGAGGGGCCAACAAAGGGCACAGGGAGGGCGCAGACCCCAAAGCCTGGCTCCCTGCGGACAGGTGGCTGCGCGGCCATAGGTTCCCTGGGGGGTCAGGAGTCCTCAGAGCCGCTCCGTGTCCGCGGTTCCCATGCATCCGGCCGCGGGCCGTGCTCTCCACGTTTTCAGCGGCAGCACTGCCCCCCCCCCCCCACTTTCTCACGCATAGAGATGGCGGTTTGGGGTCCTGTCAGGGAATCTGGGAGCTCTGCTGGGACCTGCTCCTTCCCCGCCGGGACGAAGCTCTCTGCTGTTCCCTGGCGGGCGAGGTGTGGGGACAGGGCCTGCAGGCCTCCTCCGAGCAAGCGGGGCGTAGGGGACCCCGGACCCCAGGACCCGAGGAAGAAGGGGTGGCAGCACCCCTGCCCTCTTCCCTGGCTCCTTAGCTGAGGTCTGCCCGCAGGCCAGGCCTTCTCCAGGCCTTAGTTTCCCCCTCTGTTGAACAAGGGGCTGTGGGGTTTGGGGGAACAGGAGGCATGGGGAGTGACTACTAATGGGGTTCAGGGTTTCTTCTGGGGTGATGAAGATGTTTTGGAGGTAGAGAGTGAATGTGCCATGTGCAACTGAATTGTTCACGTTAAATGTGAATTTTACCTCAATAAAAATTTTTTTTTTGAAAAAGAGAAGGCAGTAGGTCTTAAAATGGTGCCCAGTTTGGGAGCCACCTGGGGTGCTTGTAGCCTCCCTGAGCCTCAGTTTCCCGCCTGTGGAGTGAGGAGGGAGTAGGTGGGCAGGGTGGGGGTGGCCCAGGTGATGCCTCGTAAACCAGCTCTGCTGACTCCACGTGGGACGGCAAGGAAGCCCTGCCCCCTGGGGTGCCCAGGCTGCCCCTGAGGGGAGAACTTGGGCCCTCACCCCACCTCCCCCGGTCTGTTTTGGGGATCCCTGGTGTGGGGAGGTACAGGACATTGGGTGCTAGCCCTTTCCCGGGCATCATGGCAGGGTGGTGTGGTGGTTAAGGGGCTCAGCCCTGGAGCTCTGCTGCCTGCCTGCTGCTGTGTGACCCTGGGCCAGACACCCACCCTCTCTGTGCCTCCATTTCTTCAACTGTTATCGGAGATAAGAGCACTGGCCTTGCAGGGTCGTCTGAGGGTTAAATGCAAGGTGCAGTGTGGATGGGTGAGAGCTCAGGAAGGGACAACAGGCCACTTCCAGACCCTGAGAGGCAGTGTGGTGTGGGGGTTTCGGAGGTTTGACGTGAAGCGGCTTGCCTAAGGCGGAGCTGGTGGTAGGGAACTGGCCCAGGGCTGGTGGGCTTGGTCCTTCCCACCCATGCCCGAGGATGGGAGTGAACCATGGAAGGACGCTGTGGAGCCTTCAGGAGGTTACTGCAAAAAATACATTTATTGCTATTTGACCCCTATCTTCATGCTCCATTTCCCAGAAAGGGAGTCACACCCAGACTGGGAGAGCCGGGGCAGCCCCCCATCAACGCCCAGGCCAGGAGGTGGTCCTGGGGGCGTGAGGGGTGGCCCCTCAGGGCAGGTGGCCAGGGACCAGCCAGGGCACTTGCCGGCAGGGGCGGGCAGGGCCCAGGTTGATTCTGCGGATGTTCAGCTCCGAGGCGAAGGTCCTCGCCTTCTGGTAGAAGAAGAGGGACTTCTCCCGGTCCACAAGGAAGCTGTGGTAGATGGTGGCCAGGCGCATGTAGATCTTCAGCTGGGCCTTCTTGCTGCCCAGGTCCACGGCGGCGGCCAGGGCCAGCTGGTAGTACCCCGCGGCGTCGAACGGGTCCTGGAAGGGCACGAGGCTGCTCGTCCACCCTGACCCCGAGCCTCGACCCCGGGGCAGGCGGGGGACCCAGGGTCCCCATCCCCAGAGGCCATCCCCGGGCCACTCTGCCCTCCCACCCAAGGTCGGCTGTGCCCCCGACCCTTGCTGAGATCAGCCCGACACTGCACAGCGTCCACACGGCCGCCAGTTTTATGGCAGTGCACACGCTCACGCACTGTGTCCCCAGTTGGGGCCAGAGCTCCCGCCTCAGGTGGGTCATGAGCTGGACCGAGGCTCCTGGACATTCGCCAAGGAGGAGCCATGTAAGGTCCACCTGGGGGCTGGCCAAGAGCGGGTTCCTGGCTTGTCCCCATCTGACTCTGCAGATCTGGGTGGCCCTGGAATTGACACTCTAACCCTCCCCAGGCCTTCCCCATGCTCACTGACATCTGAGAGCTGCTGCTCTGCACCCACTGGGGACTCTCGCCCCTGGTCCCAGAGCTTTCCATGGGTGAGCAGTTAGAGAACCAGAGAAAGGACCAAGTGTTAGCTCACTCCTGGGAGCCCAGCTCCGGCGGCCCTGCCTCCAGGAAGCCTTCCCTGACTATATCGGATGGAAGGAGGCCTCTCTGAGGTGCCTCTGCTCCCTGTCCCTGCCTCCCTGAGGACATTGGGGGCTTTTCCCCTTGTGGCTGAGGTCAGGTCCAATCCCCATGGTTCCAACAGTGCCCTGTGCAGGGCCCACCCTGCACCTGTGAGCTCCCAGCCCAGGGAGGGCTTGCTGGGAGCTCTGGTCTTGTCCCAGCTCCGTGTCCACACTGAGGCCAGCATTTGCAGGGCCTTTCCACAGACCAGGTCTGACACAAAGCAACACACAAGTGCTTCTCGGAATCTTCACTGCAACCCCGACGGGGCGTGCCTCTCTCTGGACATTGGCTCTCACTGCAGATACATCTGTCCCTCAAACCCAACATCCCCACGGCTGCACCAGGTCAGGGTGCCACCCCTTACCCCAGCATCTCCCCCAAGTGCCCCCAGGGATCCTTCTAAGACCCAAGCCTGGCCCACCCTTCCCGTTTGGCATTTCGCACAGCACCCCAGGACCGAAGGCTGAGGCCGAGCTTCCCTGGCCTGTCTCCTCACTGCCCCACACACAGAGTACACGGACTCGAGAAGAAACAGAAGCAAACACATGTAGCAGTTCAGTGAACACACCCCAAACCCCTCTGGAGCCTCAGACCCTGTGCTGGGGTCTCAGACACAGCTGATCCCACCAGGCCCCTGCAGCTGGTCCCCAGGACACAGGGGAAGTCATGGCCACACGGGGTGGCCAGGGCTGAGACTGAGGGAAGTACAGCCCAGGTGAGGGAGGGCTTCCTGGAGGAGGGGGCATCTTGAGCAAACAGGAAGGAACCAGCCCACCATGAGCAGGTGGTGAGTGATGGGCAGAGTGTGTTTCTGTGTGTGCGTGTGCACGTGTGTGCAACTTAGCGGGTGGCAGAGCTGGGACACACACCCACGTCCGTGCTGTCGCAGGCCTAGCTCTCTCAGCTCCGACACACCACACATGCACTAAAAGTGCCCCGTTTTAGACAGAGCACCCACAAAGACCACTGCGTGTCCCCCAGCTCCTGGGCAGCCTGCTCAGGCTCCACCTGCCCTCCTTCTCTCCCCCTCCCACATGCACGGGGGCCCAGGGAACCCAGGTCCCATGGGACACAGAGGGACCTGGCGCCCTCCTGGGCAGGCAGAAGCAGAGTGGGGTCCGCAGTGCACCCTGATGGACTCTCTGGCCTCCATGGGAGCAGGCAGAGCCCTGGGCCGGCACAGGTCACAGAGAGGCCGCGGCGATAGCTCAGCGTGGGAAGAAGCTGGGAGCTCCCTGCCTTTGACCCTGGTCGGCCTGCCAGGGGCCTTGGCCTTTTGGCTGCAATCCCAGCCCTTTCTTCCCTCCCGGGGTGTGACCGGGGCAGATAAGATCCCCTTCTCCTCGAGGGCCCCTCTCCAAAGGTCACGAGCAAGCAAGCGCCCTGTGTTGGGTCAGGCAGGCGCAGCCTGACACAGCCTCTGGTCTGACTGCCTCCCAATTTCAGGCAACTCTGTTCACCTCTCCAAGCCTCAGTTTCCCCACAGGTTGAATCTGGTGACACTTCTCATGCTCCTTGGCCAATCAGATGGCCTGGTGAGAGGCCGTCACTCCGTTCTCGCCTCCTGCCCTCACCCCAATCATGCCCTGTCCTTGCTGCCATCAGCTGGCGATGTGGCCTGGGCCTCCTCCCGTGGTGCAGGGGTGTCAGCTCCCACCTGGCAGAGCTGCCGTGAGGAGCCAGCGAGAGCGCAGGCCGCACACCCGGAGCCGGCCAAGCCCCCGTCAGGATCATGGCTATTCTGGGGTCTCCAGGCTCAGATGTCCTGGAAGGCTGCTGCAGTGCCTGGGCCTGGCCACCAGGGGTCACCAGCACATAGCCAGGCCTGCCGGGCACCGTGGCTGCGCAAGAGGACCCAGCCCAGCTCCACCTGTGGAGTCTGCCAGGGCCACCCCAGCTCCTTGATGCCACTTCAGGGGTCCTGAGAGCTCAGCCTTGGGCCGGCAGTAAGTACAGACACCTGCCTGTGTGGGGGTGCAGAGGAGGGTCCCGTCTGGGGCCTCGTCCTTGGGGCTGTGTCCACTGCTGGCCATAGACGAATGGAGAAGAGGCCACAGCCCATGTCCCTCGAGCCCCGACAGGTGCCCCCCTGTGAGGGCTCGGGCAGGTTGCACCCCCTCCTGAGCCTGTTTCCCTATCAGGAATTGGGATGATGAAAGTGCCATACCCGCATGGGTGATGTGAAGTTCATGGCAGGCTTCCTGGAGGAGGTGTCCAGGATTCAGGTTTGCACTTGGCAATGCGTGTCTGGGGATAATGGTGACACCCCCTCCCCTGTGGTGTCCTTTTCCCCATCCCCTCCCCTTTTCTTGCTTTGCAGTCACTTCCTCCAGAGAGCCCGCCCTGACTATAGTCCTTCTTCTGTTTAGCCTTTAACCCAAATGGCTGCCGCGTGACCCTGAGCCCTCGAGGGTGGGGTCAGGGTCTGAGCCCCCCTAGGCCCCGGGCCCAGCACAGGGCCTGGCTGGTGTGGGGGCTCAGCCTGGGATTGCTGAGCTCTCCTGCTCCCCACGGCTGGGCCTGGGTTTACGCAGGCGATGACGCGAGGGGAGGACGGGAAGCCAGGCCCCCACCCCAGGCCACCTTCAGGTCGTGGAAGATGATGTCCCCGAGCTCCAGGTACACCTTCACGTAGTACAGGGGCTCCTCCTCGAACTCCAGCGGCGAGCTGCACAGGGACAGCGCCTTCAGGTAGAAGTGCTCGGCCAGCTCGCCGCGGCCCAGCTGGTGGTGCAGGGCGGCCAGGCGGTGGTAGGCCACGCGCTCGTTCAGGCGGTCCCCTGCGGGCGCGGCAGGCAGCATCAGGACACGGCCACCCGGGCGCTGTCCCCCGCGGGCCCCGGGCCAGGTGCCCCCCGCTCCCGAGGCTCAGTTCCCCCACCTGGGGAGGGGCTGCCACCACCTGCCTCCCCGTCGAACCAGGGGATCTGGCGGAGTGGACCTGGCCAGCCCAGCCCCACGCCTGCCCCAGACGGGCTGACTTGTTCCTGGTTTAACAAGGAGACCCCGAAAGACACGGGGTGTGTGTGCGCAGCTCACAGGGCTGAGGTCAGCCTAGTGTCTGCAGGCACAAGCTCGGCACCCTTGTGCGTCTATGTCCCCTGAACTCCCCTCAGCCTGGGAGGAGCTGCTGCATGTCTGAGCCCCAGGACACCCCCCACCCCACCCTCCCATTGATCCCCAGGCCCCCCACGGCCCTGAGCCCCGGGTCTGTCTCCAGCATCCCCCCTTCCAGGGTGAGCTTTCCAACCTTACATGGCACAGCAGTGAGGTGCTGGGACAGGGGGGCGCCTCGGCATTAGGGACCAGCGGGGGAAGGGGGCTGGGACTTTAGCAGCCACAGGACAGTGGTGGCCCAGGGCAGAGGTGGCCCAGTCTGAGTGCTCAGGGACTGGTGGGAGGCGGGAGTGTCTGGAAAGTGGGTCCATTGGGTGGCACTTGTGGTTGGAGGAAGCCAAGGAGCCGGGCAAAGTCCAGCCGTGCGGGGAGTTCGTGCATGTCAGGGGCCCAGGATGGTTTCCTTGGGGCAGGGACTGAGTAGGGGAGGGGGCCGGCCAGACCCCTGGGTGGGAGAAGGCTGGAGACAGGAAGACCCCCGCAGCCGCCTTTCAACCTGGGATGGGGCAGGCCTGGGGCATTTGCCTTCTGCTCCCACCCTCCAGATCTGGGAACTCCAGGGGAGCAGGGACCAGGGTTCTTACCCAGGGTAATGCTGAGTGCCAGGGCCACGTGGGCAAACTCCAGCCCCTCCTGGGGGGCTTCCAGCACAGCCAGCAGGGCCACCAGCTTGTTGCACAGGCGCAGCTCTGCCTCCTGGTTCCCCGTGGTCACAGCCAGAGGTAATGCCCGGTCCTGCCCGCACATCAGGTGGGGGGGGAGGGTCAGGCTTGTCCCCAGCTGCCCACCCGAGCGCAGCTCCCTCCTCGGAGTGCCAAGCAGGCTGGGAACTGCCCCCTCCAGCTGCCTCCCTGGGCCTTGATGCAGAGAGAAGGGGTGTGTCCGAGGGCTGGCGGCCCCCCAAGGCTGCCAGGCTGTGAGCAAATGAGGAGCTGCAGTTTGACTCAAGGACCATCTGGCTGTACCCCCTGACCTAAGGCCATCCCCTCCCCCCCACGCCACAAGGGACCTGACCCAAAGCTCTTCTCTGCTCTAAAATGCAACCGTCTGTGTCCTGGGGCTGCTGGGTGCTGAGTGACACAAGTGAGCCAGGGATGGTGGGGGGCGAGAAGCCACCTTCCTGGGAGTCACCTGCCCTCCAGCCTACCTGCTCTGTGCCCTCTGACCCTTCTCCTTGCCTCCCTGAGCCTCATTTCCTAGCCTATAAAATGGGAACAGGACTTGCAGACAGCTGAGGGTGAAAGCTGTTGCTGTCACGGCCCTTGCCCTCCAGCCAGGTGGGGCTGGGGGCCTAGAGAGCCGCTGGGACACGTAGCGTGAAAACTAGGCAGCGCTGACCCCAGAGCCAATGCACCTGCTCCTGCCCACTCCGCTCAGCCCCACAGGCACCCCCACACCATTCTCCACACCCACGTGCCACGCGGCTCACCCGGTAGAAGGACACGGCCTTCTCCCTCTCCCAGGCGCCGTTGAAGAAGATGTCGCCGGCGGCCTCAAACAGCCCCAGCCCCAGGTTGGGGTCACCGGTGTACAGGGCTGTGTTCTGCGCCACCTGAGTAAAGACGGAGCCTCGTGAGTGCCCTCCGAGGTTGCCCTGGGCTGTCAGAGCCACTTTCCTCTCCTCACTCAAGGCAGTGGTGGCTCTTGTCTCTTCTGGTGAGTTCCTGAGCCCATGGGACAGTTGTCAAATCTTCAAGCCCCATGAGGAGGTCTGCTGGGGTCAGCACAGGGCCTGGCAGGTGTGGGCCGGGGGAGCTTGGGATGGCAAAGCTGCACCCACCGGCATTCTGGGCCCCAGCTTCACCAGCAGCTCCCACTACCGCCTCACCACCCCACCTCATAGCCCCAGCAATGCCCGCCATGGTGCGTGTCCACCTGTCTCCCCCAGAAAAGTCTGCTCCACCAGGACAGGGGAGGTGTCCTGGCCACTGCTTTGTCCCTCGACAGGAGCTCAGCTCAGCTGGCAGCCTGTGTGCCTGTGTGCCCTCCACCACCAGGGGACACTCAGCCCACTCTTCTTCACTCCAGCCAGCCTCTGTGGCTTGCCCAGCACCCTCTGTGTCTCCTGGGGACCCCGCATCAGGTTGATTCATCCACATGCCCACACTCCCCAGCCACCAGCTTCTTCCCGTCTCTCAAGCCTCAGCCCTGGCCTAGGGGAGGTACATGGCATGTGCTCAAAAGTGAGAACAGAAAAAAAAAACAAAAAACCTCCCAAGGCTCACGGGTCTCTCAATTTGCTCCAAAATAGGTCACATTTGGGAAAGCATCCCCCACAGGTGCATCTATACCAAAGCCGGTTCTTCCCTATGTCAGCTGGATGGACAGGTCGCTTGGACACTTATTAAGTGCTTGCTGTGTACATCCCGGTGCTGGGCACTGTAAGGGACATGCACCTCCGCTCCCGGAAGCTCAGGGCTCATGGGAGATGCAAAGGACGGTAGCCCCGGGGCCAGAGGGAGACTGCAGTGAACCAGGGGAACTGGGAGAGGCACAGGCCCCAGTGAGTGGACGGATGAATGAATGTGCGCCCCCCGGCCCTCCGACGCCCCCGTGCCTGGATGTACAGATCCACGAGCTCGTTCTGCCGGAGGATGTAGTAGATCTTGCCGGCCTGCAGCCAGGCGTACGCCTCCTTCTCCTTCTTCTGGAGGTCAATGAAGATCCCCAGGCTCCGCTTGGTGTAGTCCAGGGCAGACCTATAGGCCCTGGAGAGGGGGCGGCTGTCAGACCAGGGCCTCCCATGGGGAGCAGACGCGGCCCTGCCTGCCGGGCCTGGGATGTCAGGAAGGGAGTTCCCGCTGGGCATGCAGCATCCTCCCCTCCCTGGGCGGCGAGCTCACTACTGAAGGACACAAAGCCATGCATGGACAGAGGAAAAGGGTTGTGATGCAGTACTGCCCCCCTCTCCCAGGCACAGGGAAGCCCCTTCCCCAGACACTGGAATGCACCCCCATCCCGCAGAGTCGCGGGTTCTCTGGGCCAGGGGCTCTCAGGCAGGGGAGCTTTGGAAGGGTTTGTGGCCCCCAGTCCCAGACCACGTGACTCAGCAGGGTGGGGCCCGAGAATGTGCATTTCTGGGAAAGCAGCTGCTGCTTGTCTCCCCAGGGACCTCCTGAGAAGCACAGCTCTGCCAGCTGGGCCCATCGTTCCTGTTGAGAAACTGAGGCCTGGAGTGGCTGGGTGACGGGAGCCTGGACCCCTGTCTCTCAGTCATAGTGGACATCTGGCGCCTCCCAGCTCTCTCAGTCAGCCTCCAGCCACTTTGCAGAGGTGCCCCTGTGGTGATCTCATGGGGTCCTGCAGTCTGGGTCAGGGTACTCAGTGTCTCATACGGGGTGCAGGGCCCTAAACCCAGGCCCAGCGCAGGCAGGCAGGACAGCAGCTCGGGCTCCTGGCCACCGTCTTTGCATCTGAGGGGCCATCCTAGATGGAGGAGATAGGTAGGGACTGACAGCCTGGGGACAAAGTAGGGACCAGCCAGTGAAGGCTCAGGGCAGCCAGAGGTCAGCTTACAAGCTGCCACCCAGGAAGAACTGTCTGGAATGCACAGATTGCTTTTGCTGGGAGTGAGATACCCGTCAGGGGAGGTGTGCAAGCAGGGACTTGAGGACATATCTTCTTGGGGAGGCTTCAGACTCATGGGCTGTAAGCATTGGTCAGGATGACCCCAGGGGCTGCTGGTCCTCAGGGAGAGGGGCCGCCCAGGGACCTGGGCCCAGCTCCTGTCCATTGGCCACCCACCCAGCCCCCGCCACCCCATGGGGCCCCCTCACCGTTCAGTGCCCAGGTTGAGGTAGAGCTGGCTGATGGTCTCCAGGAGCTGCCCCTCCAGCCCCTTGTTGGCCATCCTGCGGGCTAGCGAGAGCTGGAACTCGTGGTAGATGACGCTCTGGGCCTCATTGGGCATGACGGAGCTGTAGAAGTGACACAGCCGCTGGACAGCGTGCAGCTGGCCTGGGGGAGACACAAGGAAGACATCACCTCAGGGCTTCACAGTGGACGTTGGCAGGTTCCAAAGGCTTTTACTGAGTGCCTGCTGCACACATCTAGGAGCCAGGGCCATGGCAGGTGGCAAAAAGGAGTTCATGGGGGCAAGTGACCGGCTCAGGGCCACACAGCCGATGACCAGCCTGGGACAAGCCCTTGCTTGGCACGTCATGGGCTCGAGGGAAAGTCCTCAAGACATGACCCCCTTTATAAGCCAAGGGCTCCTGGCTCCCAGCCTGGCTCACTCTTCCCACTTCACCAGCAACTCTGGCCAGGCAGGCTCTGCCTTCCCACGGAGGCCACAAGGCCGGGCATCGGCAGCCCCACCTCGCAGGTGGGCAGACTGAATCCAGAGCCAAGGGCTGTGCCAAGACCACAGGGTGGGCGGAGGAAGAGGTTCAAATCTTGCCTTCAGCATTCCAAAACCTGGGCTCCTTCCAGGAAGCCAGGCTCCAAAGCCGTGGCCTCACCTGTCTCTCTCAGAACATGGGGGTTGAGAGCAGCTGAGGGCCTTCAGCTCTCAGGAATGATCCGGAGACCGGCAAGGAGACAGAAGACTTGACAATCTGAACCAACAGGACCTAAGACATATTCAGGGCACTCCACCCAACAAGTGCAGAGTACACGCTCTTCTCGGGGGCACACAGCGGGCGCCAACCCTCCAAGACCAACCTCCACAGACTGAGGAGGACTGAAGTAACACAGACTGTGTTTTCTGACCTCGATGGAATGAAACTAGAAATGACTAACAGGAGGAAATTAGAAAATTCACAAAACTTTGGAAATTAACACACCCCTAAGTACCTGTAGAGGGACTGAGTAGTGGCTCCCTAGGATATGTTTGCCTGGAAACTGTGAATGTGACTTTCTTCGGGAAAAGGGTCTTTGTGGATATTAAGGACCTGGAGATGAGTTCTTCCCGTATTGGGGTGGGACTTAAATCTGACAACAAGGGCCTCGTCATTGCGAAGGGAATAAGTGGGGGGCATGGAGAAGGCCACATGAAGACAGAGGCAGAGTCTGGGGTGAAGCAGCCTCCGGAACATTCTGAGAGTGCACAGCTCTGTCCACACCTGGATTTGGGACTGCAAGAGGGTATGTTCCTGTCGTTTTAGGTCCCCGAGTTTGTGGGGCTCTGTTTCTGCAGCCTCAGGAAACTCAGACACCCTCCACCTTGGGCAGACGGTGTGCACCCAGGGCCCCTTCCTGTGGTCATTTCCAGAAGGTCTGCCCCTCAAGGGCCATGACTGTGTGCCAGGCCCTGTGCCCAGAACTGGGGTGAGTCAGCCAGACGGGCAGCATGCCACAGGTCAGAGGGAACACGCGACAAAATTCTAGGTCCCGGCTCTCTGCCTGGCCCGTCCTCTTCTCCCTATCCCCTCAGCCACTTCCTCCATCTGTCCCCTCTCGCCCGGCCCAGACTCCACCCACAACATGCACCCATGGGGAATGTTCTCTGTCCCCTGCGGCTCCTGGTGCCCTCAAGAAAAGGCTGAACCACAGCCCAAGGCCACGGGCCTGCCCAACTGCCCACCATGTCACCCTCCCACGCCAGCACCGAACCTTCCGGCGTGGGCACCACTCACTCGCCCCTGGGCCTTTGTCCTGGCCACACTCTGGCCTGGGCCACCCTGTAACCCCTGCCTGGCTAACGCCCCTCAACCTTCAGGTCCTGAAGGTCCTGGCCCAGGTGGGGCCACTCACCACATGTCACCCCCTTGTGTGGCTTGGGACCGACCACTGGTTTCCCATGCACGTGGGTCTTGTTGGCGGGTGGCGCCCGGCACACGAACTCCCCACTCGAGAAACTGCTTCTGCACGGAGCTGAGTTGCTCTGCTGGCCTGGGGGTCCCCCACCCTACCCTGCCTCAGCGTCCCTTCCAGCCATGTGCGGGGCTGCCGGGCAGTGCTGAGGAGATACCAGGCGTGGAAGCCCCTGCCCAGGCCATGCCAGGGTCAGTCTGGGATAGATGCAGGACGTCGGGGCTACGGCCACCCTGCTTCCGTCTGACCCGGCATTGGGCACCTGCCTCACGGGCGAGGGAAAACCTCTGCTGGTTTCCCCAGCTCAGTGTTGTCAGTGGTGGAAAACAACCGCCCACGACCGAATCGCCGCACCCCCGGTGCACGCTCAGCAGGGATGGAAACAACCCGTTTCCTCTCGTGGAAGCCAGCCTGCCCCACCGACCCAGGAGGGGTGTGGGAACGGGAGCCCGGGGGTGACACCTACTCTCGAAGTGGTCCGTCTCCATGGCGACCAGGAAGGCCCACTCGTAGTAGCACTTGCCCTGCTCGGCGCGGGCCCTGCGGGTGCACAGCTGCCCCAGGGCCAGGAGCACCCGGCTGAAGTCCCGGCCGCACCCCCAGGTGGGCAGCCGCGCGAAGCCCCTCACAGCCTCCAGCAGGTAGTGCTCGGCCAGCCCGCTGGCGCCCACGTCCTGGCACAGTGTCCCCAGGTTGGCCAGGACCACCGCCTGGTCCCGCGGCCGGCCCAGCCGCCGGGCGACATGCAGGGCACGGTAGTAGCCCTCGGCCGCCTGCCGGGTCCGGCCTGTCCTCTTCTGAGCCACGGCCGCCAGGTTGGCCACCAGCCCCTCCTGATCCCCCCTGGCGAGGGCTGCGTCCGAGATGGACCCCAGGATGTCCAGTGCCGCCGTGCTCTGCCCACGCCGCACGCAAAGCCAGGCAAGGGCCAGTAGGCGGTCCACGACGAGGCAGCCGCCCGCCATGGCCTCAGCCTCCGCTGCCCGGGTCATGAGAGCAATGGCCCGTCCGTGCTGCCCATGCTGGCTGTGCAGACGGGCCAGGCTGGCATAGAGGGGGCCACACAGGGCCCACCCTGCCGTCTCCGAGGCCAGGATGGCCAGTGCCTGCCGGAAATAGTGGGCAGTCTGGGAGGGGAGGCCGCGGGCCACCCCCCTCGTGCCGGAGAGCCGAGGGGCATTTTGGAGAACCAGGCAGACACTCCGGAGCGAGCTGGCCAGGGAGCCCTGCGCCCGCCGGGAGGCCGCCCTGACGCAGCTCAGCACCAGGTGTGGCAGGCACTTGCGGCCATAGCCGTCAGCCAGGAGCAGGTGGCAGTCGGTGGTCCACGGGGCGCCCAGGCTCCCCAAGTCCGCCTGCAGGAGCAGCAGCCTCTCTAGGAAGGGCAGGGCCTCCTCGAGCTGCTGTAGGTGGACATGGTGCTTGGCCAGCAGGAAGCAGGCCCGGGCCTCGGCCTGCGGGCTGCAGCTACAGATGGCCCTCCGCAGGCCGTACTTGAGCAGCTCCACCTCTGCCTCCGTGCTGCACACGTGGCCGGGCGTCCCCAGGAGCAGGGCCGAGGCCTTGGCCACCGCGTGCGTGCACTTGTCCCTGTTCTTCTGCTTCAGGTAGATGGTGGCCAGGTTAGCGTGCACGGCCACCACGAGGGAGAGGTCACTGAAGCGGCCCCCCAGCACCGCCAGGGCCTCCTCGAGGTACACGCGGGCCTGGGAGAGCTTGAGCTTCCGGACGCACAGCCGCCCCAGCAGGAAGCACAGCCTGGCCAGGGCCATGGGCAGCCTGGCCTTCTTGGCGGCTTCCCGGGCCTGCGCCAGGCGCCCGGCCAGCTCCTGCTCGTTGGGGAAGTGGGAGAACACGCTGCTCAGCCACGGCAGGGAGAGGTCGTACAGGCCCCGGAAGCAGGCCTTGTAGCCAGGCGCGTTCAGGACCAGCAGAAGCGAGCCCAGAGCCTCCGACTCAGCCCAGTCACCCTCGGCGTCCAGACACAAGCAGGGCCCCCCGTGGTCCGGCGGGCTCGCAGCACTGGGCTGCGGGCTGAGACCCCAGGACATGGGCTCTTCGGGGCGGGCTTGGCAGGTCTTGCACTGTTCTAGAACTTTCTTCACTTTCTCCAGGGTCTCACTTGGCTCTGGGTTCAGGTGAGGTAGGGTCGTTTCTGCAAGTCACAAAAACACTCGTACGGGTTAGAGTCTGCGTCGGCCAGTGGCCAGCCGTTGACTCGGGTCTTTCCCTTCCCTAGCTCGGCATCCTCCACGCAGCCCTTTCCCAAGCTTGGGGTTGCCGTGAACTCTGAGATTTATGTAAAATTCTAGTTGCAGTGCATGGCTTACAGGGAGAATTCCGATTAGCATGGCTCACCTTCTTGCAAATGACTCAGTCTTTCTTTGCCTTGCCTTCGGAAAGTGGAATTTTAGGAGACTTTGTGTGGCATGGTTCAGCCATTGCTCGGAAATTCGTTTTCCCTTTAAGAAGAATCAAAGCCACCTTCCTGGAGGTGCCCACATTTGATGCTATTATGATTGATTTTATTAGAGATCTGGGGTTTTCCAGTTAGGAGCCAGGGATCCCCATGAAATCATTAACAGCCAGTCAGCCTGAGCTTGATCGACGCCTCACAGAACCCATAAAGCCAACCACAGCAGAGGAAGGTGAGCTGGCGGGTCACCAGGCTCCATCGTGGAGAGTGGGCCATTTCCCACAGGCCTTCTGAGAGACTGGATCGGGCTCCCGGAACCCAGAGCTCCTCCTCTGCCTCTGGTGATTGAAGAATCTGAGGCTATGCTTGCTAAAGGGGTTTAAAAAAGCACAAGGTGCTTCAGAATCTGGGGACAGATTCTGTGCCGTGGGACTGTTGGCTTTGGATGGAATCAGCGTCCACAGGCGTGTCCCCCATTGCAGAGCAAATAAGCTGAATTTCCTTTTGGAAAAAACATGGGACTGAAGGGGAAATTATTTAGAGAGAAGGAATCAGGATTTAAACAGACTCTTCTGTTGCAAGCTCACATATAAAACAGTTTCAAAACAAACTGTCTTTAATAAAGTTTATGAAGCCTTGGAATTAAAAAGATAAACAAAAAAAACCTTAATAGGGCTTTGCAGCCAGTGCCTGACTGGCCATATTAGGTTAGCTAAGAAAACAGCACATCTTGTGGCTGCAGACGGCCGGGCTGCCGGTTCTGGCTCCAGCTTTCACCCTGGCCACCTGTCAGTAGGAGGAGCCAATGTTTCCTCTGGGGATTTGGCAGAGTGGGAAACCCTTCCAAGGAAGGCAAACCTGCAGGCTCTTTCCTGCTCCTTACCCAGCAGAGGCCCCGGGAGGAGATGGGAGCCCTGAGCAGCCATCCCCAGGAATTTTATAGGGCCACGGGGTGCTCGTGCCCCCGGCTTTCCCCCAACGCCAGACCCCCTGTAGGGGGACAGATGGCGGTATGGATGGGTGATGGAGAGGGTCTCTGTGAACTGGGCCCCTAGGGAAGGAGCCACGCGAAGGCCTTCCTCTCTGCTCAGTCCCAAATCAGCCACCCCGGAAGGGAAGGGCGGCCTCGCTGCTCCAAGGAGGCGTCAGGCGAATTTCAGCTGCTCTGGGTTAAGAGGAACCGATGGCCAAGCACGGGCTCGGGCAAAGGAGGGTCTCCCGCCTTAGGTGGGGCAGTGCAGGCAGCTTGGCCGTTTGTTGGAAGAGGCAGGGGTCTCCAAAGCTTCCATTGCCCCCAAGGATGGGAGCTTCACGCCCCCTCATCCAGGCCCCCCTCCAGCCCTCACCCACGGAGGAGGGACGTCCATGCCCAGTGCACAGCCCGCCTGAGCCTCTGCCCTGTGTCACCACCAAGGTGAACCTGGGCACCCCAGGGAACCCCGGGCCACGGGACAGAACCCACCTTGATCTTCCAGCTGCTCAAACTCAGTTTCTTCTAAAGTGTCTGAAAAGCAAAAGGAAAGAAAGCCATGGCCTCCTGACCAGCGCCCTCTGGGGCTGGCAGTGATGGGGGGATGGGGGGATGGGCCAGGAGACTGGCACCCCTAAACCCATGCCCTGTGATGGACAGTGTGGCTCAGAAGCTCCCCCGGGTCAAGAGGCCAGAGAATCTGTATCTTCCAGAGTCTCCAGGCCTGGCTACTGTGTCTACAGATGAGGGGAGCGAAGCGTCCCCAATGGGGAAGGGAAGGGCTGCCAAGACAGGTGGATTGAACCAGAAGGATACACCATTTTCCTGACTAGACAGTAAAACATCGTGCAAAGCCCAGGGCTGATGCAGTGCAGTGAGGCAGGGGGCCCGCAGTGGCCGCTGGGACATTGATTGATTCATCGATTGGTTCAGCCCTTTTGGGGAGCACTTTCTCTCCACCCCCTTCAATCCAGTCATGCCCTTCCAGGAACATGCGCCAAGAGAACTCTATGAAATAACTGGCTGTGGGATGTAGAGGTGCCCGTGGCCAGTGTGAAGGAGGAGGGGTGCAGGAGCAGCCGCCAGCTCACACGCACCCCACACCTACCCAGGCTGTACTCAGTGCAGGCGTCCATGGCTGACGTGGTCCTGAGCAGCTGCCTTGCATCCTCCGCAGAAAAGCGACCCTCATTGCTGAAGAACGAGCGCTCCTCCTCATTGAGAAAAATCACAGTTTCTAACCTGGAAAAAGGAAAGTACTTTATTTAAAAGAGCATATTCCCAAAGTAAATATTTCACAATAAACCAATTTCCATTCCCTTGCTTGACAGACAAGCACTGCACCCCTACTCTGTGCCCAGCAGTGAAGACCCCAAGACAAACTGAAACAGACACTGCCCTCAAGGGGTGCCAGAGCAGGAATGGCTGCCACAGTCACAAAGGGTCCTGGCTTCCTGCGAAGGTGAGCTCCTGGGCAGCCGACAAAGCCCCAGCTGGAATGCTCTCTCCCCTCCAAGGCCTGCTGGGACAGATGCAGGCAGAACTGATCCCTCCCTGCTCTGAGCTCCCGCAACTGCCCATACAATTTGTGCTGAGCTACCCAGATGGCAGGGAGGTCAGCATGCTCACGAAAGCCGGCTGACTGAAAAAAAGGAGAGGAAAAGCAGAAAGGAAGAGGGAGGGGGAGGTGATTTTTGATTACAGGACTAAATTTTCAGTGTTAATACAAAACCCTGCACTATACTTTGGAACTTGGAGTAAGCCATTTTGAGAAGTTAAAGAAAATCCCGTGCTTGGAGTAGTTTACAGGAAATTCTACAAAAGAACAGGTCTATACTATTCAAAGATGACAGTGTCATGAAAGGCAAAGGAAGAATGAGGAACTGTTTCAGATTAAAGGATGCTGAAGAGACCCGACAACTGAAGGTAACATGTGATCTGGAATTTTCTATGGCTAAAAGGACACTAACACTATTGGGGCAGCTGGTGAAATCTGAATAAGGTCTGTGGATTAGATAAATCTGTATACATGCAAATCTCCTGATTTTAGCAATTATACTAAAGAACATGTAAGAACATGTCCTGGATTTTAGGAAACATACTGCATTATTCAGGGGTAAAAGGGCATCATGTTTGCAACTTACTCTCAAAAGGTTTAGAAAAAAAATAGAAGTAAAAGGGAGAAAAGGATAAAACAAAATGTGATAAAATGTTAACATTTACGGAATCTGGGTAAAGAAAATATACAGAGATTTCATATTTTTCTTATAACAGTATTATAATTCTGAAACTGTCACAATAAAGTTAAAAAGGAAAAGCAAGAAAAGAGAGAGAGAGAAGTCACTGGGTTGTTCATTAACAAAAGGATGACAACTCATGGGGTCTGGAATGTGGAAGATGTTGACCAAAGGTCGATTGAGTGAACGAGGGAATTAATTAGGGTTTCTTCAGCTATAAGCAGGACCAATGGCATCTGGCCCTGTTATACTTCCGGGTTAAGGGAGGGGAATGGATGAGCTTGTCCTCACAGGCCCTTTCACTTCTGACCCTTGGGAGGTTCAGGGCACACTCAAGTCACACGGGCCCCAGCCGTCTGCCGAGAAGTTGTGGCCTTCCCTGAGATGGTGGCAAGCTCCTAGACCAAGGGTCCCCAAAGAGTGTTCCACAGAACACCAGCTCAGCTGGAAGCTAACAGGATGGCATTCTGGAGGTCAGATAACTGTGGGAAACACTTGTCAACAGGGAGAAGAATGGTGGAGACACCCTGGCGGCTTCCTTGTGCTGGGAATCCCTGTGAATCCAGCTTTGGGGTGGACCACAGAGCCTCCCCTAGTCGTCTGACTATGATGGAGTGTGCGATGGGGGGTTGGGAAGGAACATGGTCTGGGGGCTGCCGAGGCTGCCAACTCCCACCCCAGGCAGCTTCTAGTGGCCTCTGATGAAACAGAGGCAGGAGGCACAGGAGCAGACGGCACTTTAAATCAAGGGGCACGGAGTGACCAGTCTGACGTGTCATGATGCCAAAGGCCTCTGAGATTTGCTGTGGGAGATGCTGCTCTTTCTAAGTGCCAGGCGCAGACAACACAGATGGCCAGGGATGGCAGGGTGGCTGCAGACAAGCCTCTCGAGGTTGTGAGAGGAGGGGAAGCCCAGAGAGGGGCCGGGACTAGCCCAGAGTCACACAACCAGGACACAACCTGGGAAGGTCCTATCCTCCCACCCACGTTCTCCAGGCTTCTGGACCAAGGTGTCAACAGGAAAGGTAAGTCCAGGTGAGCCTGTTAAAGGATGTGCCCAAGTGTGCTCGCTGGCCACGCCCCAAAGACCTTGGAGTCTGGGAGTGACTAGACAGTGCCTCCCCTCAGGGGATGGGGGAAGCAGGGCCTCTGCAGGGGCTTAGGACTGGGGAAAGGCTCAACAGGGCGGGGAGCTGTTTCAGATGGGACCTGGGGGGTCGGGAGCTCCCAGGAGGAGCAGAGGGATTAGGGTGAAGAAGGCAGCCCAGGAGGGGGGACACCTGGGCCCACACAGAGTCCGTTAGGAAAGGACAAGTGACATTGGGGTACGCAGACAGTCAGGGGTGGTCTTTGCATTCGGGGTCCTGGGGGCCTGGGTCGTGGACGGCTGATGAAGGAGAGTGACAAGGTTAACTCTGTTTCAGAAGATGCCTCACTCAGCAGCTTGGAGGAGGGTCACAGGAGGTCCAGACGGGAGGTGGCCCGAGCAAGTCCCCAGCACCAGGGCTCAGCAGATGCCCAGGAGGAAGAGTGTGGGGATGGGGCGATGGAGAGGGGCAGGGAGCCGCCCAGGCCCTGCCCAGGCCTGTGACCTGGGAAGCTGGTGGATGGTAACAGGGTCCCTGAGCTGGGCACACGGGGGTGGGGCTCAGGTCCCGACTCACTCGGACGTCTGGCCCTGCGCATGGAGGAGACTCGTCTGCACAAATCCAACCTGGCCTGAGGCCACGTGCCGGCCGAGGCACCAGGGCAGGCCGGGCACCTGGGCGCTGAGGAGCTCAATGAGGTCGCCACTCTGGAAGGCCAGCTCTTCGGGCCCCAAGCCCTGGCAGTCCCTCGCTGCTGTGCACAGGCCCACAGCTGTGGGGAGGAGGCCACAGTTAGTGCCGGAGGGGCCAGGGGCTGGGGCGGGCAGATGGGGCCACCCTTGGCCACACACTGGCGTCCCTGGGCCACGGGACACGAGGTCCTGCACAGTGCCCATGGCCAGGCCCCTCTACCACGCACGCAGGTGGCAATGCATCTTCCACCTGTCAGGGTCTTGCCGAAAAGTTTTGCCTACCTGACATGAGGGGCCAAGCACCTAAGTGGTCCAGGGAAGAGCATTTTTATCCCTGCACTGAAGAAGGGAAACTGAGGCTGGGAGACATCTGTCCATGCAACGGGCACACAAAGGCACCTGAATCCCAGCCAGCTTGGAGCACAGCAAAAGGTGCAGGACTGGGAGCCCCAGCTGGAGGGCCACTAACACAGTCTCCACAAGAACAGCCAGGAAATGGTGAGCACCAAACTTTGTGGGCTTCCATTCGTGCAGGCAACGGGGTCAGCAGGAGAAGGGAGTAGGGACGAGTGCTTGTTGGAGTCTTGGTGCTAATGATCTTCAGAGGCTCTCTGGCTCCAGCCTGACCTGGGACCCCTGCCTGGCCGAGTGGTTTTGTCTGAGCCTCCTCTCATCTCATAAACTGGAGGGGATTCCAGCTACCTCTTCTGACTTCAGGAGGATTGAAACGCAATAGCAGAAGCTTCCAGAATCTTGGTGCTACTCACCCCCCTGTCCCGCCCACCCTTTTCCCAGGAGGAGAAAGGCCAATGGAAACACATACTCATTTGCTGGATGTCAGATGTCACAGGCTCATCCCCAGAGTCGTCAACAGGGTCCCAGGGGACCCTAAGTGCCCACCTGGGGGAGGGGAAGGGAAGGGAGCTCTTAGATGCTGGGATTTGACATTTGAGAGAGATTGAAGCTCTGTAGAGATGAGAAGAGTCAGAAGCCCCCAGCAACCCAGGAGCCCAGAGAGTGGCTGGCACTGCTGCCTTCCCCACCCCCCACACCTGCCCCAAGGTACGGCTTTCACCTGCGTGTGTGGCACTGCCTCCAGGAAGACCCCAGCCCCAGTGTGGGTGCAGCTGCCCCTGCTCAGGCTTGCATCCTGGGTGACCCTTATTAGCCTCAAGCTCTGCACACCTCCCCAAACACCTGCCTCCTGCTGCTCACCTCGCTCAGCTCAGCACAGTGGGGGTTGGGGGGCCAGCCTGGGCCTGGGGGATTCCAGTCCTGGTTCTACTACCACTTGCTGGGTGACCTCTGCAGGCCTCATTTCCCTCAGCTTGGAAGCCAGGGAGCTGGACAAATGATCTGCAGTCCCTCCTTCTTGGTATAGCATTGGGAAACTGTAAGGATGTGCTCTGCACCGTTTTGGGGACACCACTAAACACACCACGTGGGGGTCAGAGTGAAGACTCATGGGAGAAACTCATTTGTGGTGAGAGAAGCTAAGCTGCAGCTTTATCTCAAGGCCACTGCAAATCATGAGATGGAGTTTCTCTCTTTGCTTTGACTGCCAGGAAGCTCCAAGCCACATTTATGCCCCACATTTAGCAAATGGCCACGAGGTTCCGCTTCACCTGTCCTAACATTCCCCTGGCTTTATCTGCCCCTGGTTTGGGTTTGTACAGATTTCAGCCTCCTCCTGACTGCTCAAACGTGTCACGTAGCTCCCATGGAAGCTTTTCAGACAAGCCAGAATGTGGGGCAAGGGCCCCAGGCTGCACACTCCTTGTGCCAGCAAATCCCGGGACAGCCCTGCCAGGGAGATGTCACTGCCCCCTGAGACAAGTTGAGACCCATGTCCCAAGAGGTGGACTGACCAGCCAAGGCACACAGGCAAGGAGTAGCAGACTGGGACGCTGGCCAGTGTGCCTGCTGATTGTGCCAGTCTCTGTGCCCCCTTGGCCGAGAGGATGGACCAGGCGGGCAGTCCCAGCCTGATGCACGCTGCACTGGCGGGGGGCTGAGTAACAGAGACCGGTACCTACTGATGAAACGGAATCAAAGGTTCTGGGCCTGCCGCTGCCACCTCCTCAGAGGACGTGCTGGAGGGCGAAGAGTCCACTTCTGGGGAAGCCTGTCCCTGGGGACCCCCCGAAGCCCACCAGAGGGGCTGGGGGCCCTTCCCTGCAGCCCCCGGGCTGGTTGCTGCTCTCACACAGTGGTCCGGACCCAGGACAAAGAAGGACCCTTCAAAAGGAGCAGAAGGTGGTCACTCCGGGTGGCTGGACATGGGGGCAGTGGGAGCTCAGCCAGGCAGGACCCTCCCCTGCCCTGTCCACCCCACCACGTGCCGGAGGGCAGCACCTGGGGACGGCCCCTTCTATGGCCACGGAAACCAGCTTCTTGCTGATACCTGGGACCCCAAAGGAGGCCCCCCTTTTCTCTGTGTCTCGGTAGGACCAGCTGCCATCCTGTCCCTTTCACTCTAGACTTGGAGCCCAGCTGTGAGGCCGACGTGGGCACCCAAAGCAAGAGCTGATTCAGGGATGGGGCGGGGCACTGACTGCAAAGTCCCTTCCCAGTGATTTCTCAGATGTCTCCACTTCTTTGGGGCTGACCAGGCCCTTAAAACTAACTGAGAGAGCCTGGGCATAGGACTGCTCGTGTTGCACCAGGCAGGCCCCCACTGCCTGAACCCCCATGTCTCCCTACTGCCTAAAGCCCCCATATCCCTCCATTGCCTGAAACACCCCATGTCCCCCACCTCAAACCCCCCATGTCCCCCAC
>PVKY010001860.1:7167-29053 GCA_004027775.1 Bradypus variegatus | reverse complement strand
TGATTTAGGTAATGAACATACAACTATGTAATGGTACTGTGAACAACTGAATCTACGATTTGTATTATATGACTCCCTGGCATCTGAATATATCTCAATAAAATGAAAAAAAAATGAGCCTTTGTGAACATGATTCAGGCAAATCACAAATTAAATTACCTTTGGACACTGTTCACGTACTTGAAGACATGCAGACCCTGTGCTAGGCTCGGGACCCGGCCTCAGGGAACACGTGTGTTTAGGTAAATCAGCATGAGACCACCACGGGGAGGTCTAAAAAGGCTCTGCCTCACGGACAGGCCATATCCATGACACGGAAACGCCGGGGGGACGCAGTGTGTTATCCTCAGCTGGCCGAGGCAGGGGACGAGGGACAGGCCTCACCAAGGCCAAGAGTCCTGGGAAAGAAACTGGGTCTCCCTCCACTCCACACAATTAAAAAGGGAGAGCAGGCAGGGAGAGAAGGGAGCCCCTTCTGTTCCTACGCCAAAGGGACAGAGACTCACCAAAATGAAGAAGAGAAGTAATTCCCCTAAAAGAAGAGAGGAGGCGGAGAAGAGGGAGGAGGAGGGGAGGGGAGAGAAGGAGAGAGGAGGGAGGGCAGCAGCTCACCCTGCCTGCCCTGGTGAGGGCACCCATCACAGGCTCCTACAGAACTCTGTGCTTTTCTGGCACGGCAATTATCGTGATTGACATTGAACAATCAGGATGTATTTGTTTAAAATCTGTCTCCAGCACAGGGCTGCAAGCTCCAAAAGGATGGGGACCCAGTCTCCGCCCCAGACTGGCTCATAGAAGTGGGAGCTCAATAAAAATCTGTTGACTGAGTGAAAGGACTTAAAAAAACAAAACTGTAAGGTGGGTTCAGGCACATTTTGTTTATCTCAGGGCATGATCACTTCTGCACCCCCAGGGCAGCTGGGGCACAGGTACCCGCGGTGCCTTCCACGTCTCCAGGCCCTGCCTGCTCTCTCTGCTCCCTCACCTGGGCTCACCTCCTTCCCCCCTTTTCCTTTTTTAAAGTGCAATATCATAAATCCTGAAATGCATTACATTAGTAGACGTGGTTTCACAAATTCTTAACACAAATTCTTTCTAACCCAGCACTGCACGAGGACAGAACGGACAGGTGGCCTCACATCTCCACACCAGGCCCACTCCCCAGTGCTGGCTGCTCCGCTTCCCTCTTGCTGGTGTTCCCCACTCTTTAACCAAGTTCCCCTCTTCCCAAGTCCCCCGTGGGAAGGGATGTTTCTTAGCCCCCTTCTGCCCATGATGGCAAACTGTTTCTCTACTATGGAGCTGTGTTTTCTAGTTTAGTCGCACCCACTGCAAAGCAAGGGCCTGAGAAATAAAACCCGGCACTCGCTGCTTCTGACCCCTCTGCCTGCAGCCCAAGGTCAGGGAGCAGGCCCCTCCTTTCCTGAGCTGGCTGTCGAAGCTCCGCCGGACCAGGCTCACTTCGGACGAGCCTGGTCTACAAACGCCCGGCTGTGGCATTGGATGTGCACTTCCTGCTGCTGGCAGCGCCGTTCTCAAGGGCGGTTGCAGCTATGCCTGTGAACAGACTCCATCCAACCCCCAAACGTCTGCACCAGTTACTCCGGGGGCACCTAAGGTCCAGCCAAACCCCAGCCTCAAAGCTGCCAAGTCCCTGCACGCCCCCAGCACCCCCAGACCCGCCACACGCTGCAGCCCCCCGAGACGGCCCCATGAGCCAAGCACTCACGGGGCCTGGCCCTGCTTTAGGCACTGAGCGCATCTCATTTCCCCATCCGCTCAGTAACGCCAGGACGACGACGAGGCCCATCCCACAGAGGAGACTACTGAGGAACAGAGAGGCTGCATACCTTGCCCAGGGCTGCAGGCCTGGTGGGTGAATGCTGAGTCGAAACCCGGGTGGTCTGATCCCAAAGCAGCCTCAGCCACTACTTTCCACCCCTCAACCCCCAGAGTGACAGAGGCTGGGGCAGGGGTGCCCTGTGCTACTCTCCACCCCTCAGCCCACCATGGAGTGACAGAAGCTTGGGGGGAGCCCTGTGCTACTCTCCCCCTTTTGAACCTACCACGGAGTGACAGAAGCCACGGAGGACCAGGGGGCAGATCTGAGTGTGCGAATTCCAGCTGAGCACTGACTAGATGTGAGGTGCTGTGCTCGGTGCAAGGGATACAATGGCGAACAACCAGGAAGCGTTCCTGCCTGTTGGGGCTTGCAATTCAGTGGGGTTCACACACAAACACAAACATAATTACAAACTGGGAAAAATACTATATACTTGTAATTCAGTGGGGTTCACACACAAACATAATTACAAACTGGGAAGAATACTATATACGAAAAGCAGAGAGTATAGTGATAAACTCTGGCAATGGGGACGGAGTCTGCTTTAGTTTTGGAAGTGGGGAAGGTGAGGAAGGCCGAACATTTAAGCTGAAAAGATGCCCAGGAGCTAGCCAGGCAGGGCCGGGGAAGGCCCTTGTGGCCGACGGGGAGAGCACGTGGGAGGCCCCAGCGGGGCCGAGGGAAGCCAGAAGAGCGACGGGCAGGCCGTGGACCTCGTGCTTGGGTCCTGAGCCCCCGGCGCGGGTTCCCAAGAGCATCCAGGGTCAGAACACAGATTGAGTTTTATTTTGGAAAACGTAATCACGGATTGCTTAGACAAAGGGCCTCTTAGGGTAGCAGACACCAGGAATGCTTTCTTACCCTGGACTGGCCTAACTATGCTCCGTAACAGGCTACTTCCTCCCACATCCACCTTGCTCTGAGCTTCTCCCTGCTGTTTCTGAAATAAACAACCAACCCCCTCTGCTGACGTTTGTTGTTGTTGGAAAAAGGACATGTGTTAACAGTAACAGACACGTAAACACTACCAAGCTAGTAAGATATTTTGGAGGCAAAACAAAACAGAGCAACAATAAAGGTAACCGTTGTTCCTGGTTTTGACTGAAACACACACCGTGGCCAGGCCTTACCTTGAGAGTGCCCCTCCCCGGCCTTCTCATAGAGGCCCCTCTGAGGACTGACAGCCGGTGCTCGGGCAGTTCTCTCCGCCGCCTGCTGGACTTGGGCCCCAGAATTCCTCTCCTGGTCGGGCTTGTCGTCCACAAAAGACTCAGCAGACCTGTTTACATCTCACAGCAAACTCACGTCTGCTTGGCTGTGTCCCACTACTTCAAGCAGCAAAACCTGCCCACATCACACTGACCACGGCCTAACACTAGGAGTGGCCTCCTCCAGGCTCTCAAGCCCCAGTGCCAAGCACGTCCCCCCTGGATTTCCCGGATGTGGCACAGCAAGTGCTTTGACAGCTCTGCCCTCTTCTCCCCGGGACTGTTCCTGTCAGCAGCCACACACCCTCTGACAGCTCTCAGCTCAAAATTAAAAACAAAATAACCCTTCTCGACCCCACAACCAACCAGTCTGTTACCCGCCCCTCCTTGGAGCTGTCATACTTGCAGACTCCAAGTCCTCTCGTCTCACACTGGTCCCCTTTCCAGTGAGGCTTTCAACCAACTCTCCACACAAACTGCTCTAGAGGAAGTCCCCACTGACTGCACCGCCAGATGCAATGGTCACTTCTCAATTCCTCATCTTTATTTTATTCAACACAGCTGCTCACTCCTTCCTGAAATTCTTTCTTTACATGGCTTCCTGGATACCAACCACACGCCCTGAGTCTTGCAAGCCCCCCCACCTCAGTAAGTCTCTTCTTTGGGTTGTTCAGGCTGAAAGTCCTAGAGTCAATCCCGAAGCTTCTCATTCTCAGAGCTTGCATCCAGGGCATCAGCAAATTCTAGTTGTGCCATCTTCAGAGCACATCCAGCGAGCAGCCGCTGCTCCAATGGCACACTACCGCCGACATCGCCACCACCCTCACCTCTCACGCCAGTCACGCAGCGGCCTCCTAACTTCACCCACAGCACAAGGCAGAGGCCTCAACACGGCAACCCGAAGCAGCCTATTATGGTCTCAGGCCCTGCCTGGGACCCTGCACTAGCCCCCCGTTTAACTCAAAATAAAAGGCCTGATCTGGCCCTTGCGTCTCTCCAGCCCAGGTCCCTCTGCTCCAGCCGCTCCAGGCCCTGTTCTCTCCTTGGACTTGAGTGTCCCCACGGCAGCGCTGGGGCCTGCTGTCCTCTCCGCAATGCTCCCTCCCCGATCCCACTCAGTTTCCAGGTCCTTGCCCTAAGGTCAGACCCCCCCCAACCACCCCTGCCCACTCCACTCCCTACCCTCTTCCCTAGTTCCGTTCTTTTCCTACGGTCCTTATCACCACCTGGAAGACTATTATTGAACTTTTCCCGTCTCTCTCCCCTTTCATGAGAGCAGAGCCCTTTGGAATGTTCAGTGCTGCCCCTTCAGTGCTTTGAATAGTCCTGGCTCTTAACAGAAGCTTAGTAAATATTTGTTGAATGCATAAATTTATTAAAGAACTTGATTTAGAAATTGCAACTGTGGGTTTTGCTAATGGTGACAGGGTTCTAGGAAACTAGGAACACAATCTGCAGAATCAGAGAGATGACTACAAAGAATTCCCATTACCAGATGCACACTACAAAAGGACCACTAGAAAAGCGCTAGCTCAGTGGAAGCATAAAGTCCGAATAGAAGGTGGAAACTATTAATTGGCTTACCTTTCTTATACAGTGGCACATTCTCTTGCAACAATTTGACAAGCTGCACTGTATTTAAATGTAAAAATCTTAATTGCTCTCTCATTGGCTTTCTTTCTACAATTGGGAATAAAAGACTCCCCACACTGTTCTTTGGAATCGGCAAACCAAGCCCTACTGCTAGTGTCACGGCCAAGTCAGTCTGTTGAATGTGCTTTGGATGTCTGATATCACCTAGAAAAAAGAAAACAGTTTCTTAAGGGACAGGCTTCTAGAAAGTGTCCAGCTGCAGTCATTCTTGAATTTGGCCTACTATAACTAATGTCCATTCAATGTAGATTTATACAGAAGAGAAATTACCTAGTTGGTTTTTTATCTCAATAAATTTACTACTTACCCATTCTGTGCCAAGCACAGAACCCAGAAGTAGCCTACAACATACCGGAAGGGACTCAACACGGAGTGAGTGACAGCATGAGGGGGGCAGATGCTGAGGGATGGTCACTGCAGAGGAGCAGCTTCCCCCACTCCCTGTGCAGTGGCAGAGGACCGTCCTGTTCTTTGGGATTTGGAACCCTCTGCACACCGCTCTCAACACACGCACACAAGGAGCCTGGCCCAGAGCCACTCAGAGGGGGCCCTGAGCAGAAGCAGGCATTCCCACTGCGAGAAGAGGGGCTGGGTTTAGCAGGGGCCTGGTGCTGTAACCAGCTCTGAGAAGCCAAACAAAACCAAGCAATGAGATCTGAATCTGCTCAGGCCTCTGCCGAGGACAGGAGGACCTGGTGGACAGCACAGATAGCAACTGGCAAAACCCAGACTGCCGCAGACTTCAGGGGACAAAAAGCAGGTTCCTTCCACAAACAAACTGCAGGAAAATGAAAGAGGATGAAGGAGGAACCTGTAGATTAAAAGAGGCAGCCCAGAAAAAACACCGGGAGACAGAAGCTAAGCCAGAAAGGAGACTGGGTGAGCCCTGACACTCGGGGAGAAGCCCAGAAAAGCACAAAGTGCCAGAGGCGGAGTGGTCAGCCGGGCTGAGAGACACTAAAGGGCCGCGTGAGGACAGGCCAAGTGTCCACTGGCTTAACAGCAACACGAGAACCGGTGAGCCCACCGCGAGCAGTGCTGGCGAAGCGAGCAAGTGGGGCCTCTGCGGTGGGAAGACGGGACAGGGCAGCAGCCAGGGGGCCGCAGAGAGGCACGGTGGAGGCCGGTGGGCTATGGGTGGACGAAGAGGACGTGGGTGCTGTGGGGTGGGAGACACTGGAATATGTCCTTAGTATTCAATGTATTCAAAATAACGGATACGTTCTTATGAGTTCAGGCACTGACGTTCCCTTCTCTCATGTAAGCTGCCTATTTTATTAACAGTTCCAGAGGTCCAGGCAGTAACATTCATACAATGAAACTCCTAAAGAGTATTTGTATTTTAAGAACTGAACAAGGAAAGCAAATTCCAAATCCTGACTGTCCCTCACCCCATTAATTTATATTCTCACAGTGATCAGCGTATTTCAAAAGTATGTAGCTTCCAAAAATGATTATTACACATTCAATTCTGAGTATGGAAAACAGAAACATTCCCAAATTCTCACCAGTTTTCCTTGCAAATGCAGAACTGATGAAGATCAGAGGTGTGTTCACCTCTCCGACGGAAGAGGCCCCGTGACTCCCTGTGTCCGACATGCCGTGGTCGCCGCACAGAACCAGCGCGGTGGGCAGGAGTGCCCCCCCCTCCTGCGAGCCCAAGGGAAGAGCACAGCGTCAGACGTCAGCTTTACTCTACAAACGGCCGGTCTTTCTAAGCGAATTGGACCGTTCCCCCTAGGAGCTGATAAAGAAGTCAAAGTCACACTGAAACGAGGAGAAGGGGATGCATTCTGCATCAGAGTCCAGTCCCAGAGCGCAGGGGTGAGTTCAGGACTCGGCTGAGATCAGAGCTTCTGTCTCTGCCACTTCCTGGCAGTGGGGACTTGGGCACATTGCTTCTTGTGTCTCAATTTCCTCATCTGTCAAAGAAAATCTATTTTGCGGGACTGTTGAGGACAAAGCAGAGAGAAGAAGCTCCGAGCCGCCCAGGATGCCCAGGAGGCTGCCTCCCCGCCCCGTCCCCTCGAAGGGGGCTCTGCCTCCTGCTGCTCCTCTCTGCCCGCAGACGCCGCTCTCCCTCCTTCTCCCCCTCCACCCTCACCCCTTCCTCCTCCGTCTCTTCCCCGCCCGCCTCCCTCCCAGTCGTCCTCACAGCTCCCGAGGCAGGTGCTGCCCTCCGCCCTCATCTTCCCCTACGGCACTAGTTACTTTCTAGCATACGTGTAATTATACTTATTTTTTACGTTTCTTCTTTGCTACTTGTCTTTCCCAGTCAAAACATGAGCTCCCGAGGGCGCAGATCTTTGACTCTTACTGATCTGACCCCGAGGCCCGGGTACTGAGCAAGCGAGCGGGCGGGCGCTCCCACACTGGCGGCCGCGGGAGCTGTCCTCTAGGACTGCGGGGGGCTCACGCGGGCTTCCCAGGAGGCGCCCACCTTGGACAGCAGGGAGGCGTGGACCCTCACGAGGATGCCGTCCATCTCGCTGAGCTTGCGCCCTATGAGGGGGCTCTCCGGCCCGGACATGTGGCCGATGTGGTCCAGGCCCAGGTAGTGGAGGATGAGCACGTCCCAGTCGTCCCTCTCCAGCACTTCATCCAGGTGTCTCGTGACATTGTCGTCAACCTTTAAGGGGGGAAAGGCCGAATCAACCTTCATTCCCCAAGGCCATTTTAAAATCCAGGGAAACAGCACCCAGGGGAATTGAACAGACAAAAAAGTTAAAGTCATAAAAAAATTAAATAAACATTTGCATTAAATTAAGCTTTTACCAATATAGTGTTTATGAATCTAGGTTGCAGATGGAACATATTATGCAGATAATTAAAATGAGCAAAAGTTGTTCTAGAAAAAACTTTTTGTGGAACCACTCCTGGGCTTAACTAAAGCTCAGCAAATAATCAAGTCCCCAGATGGTTACTGAGGTAACCAAGGGCTAAGCAAGTTAATTAACGACAAGGCAGGACCCAGAACGACGGGCAACAAGCAGGAGGCGCCGTCGTGCCCTGAGCCAAGGGCACCCCTGAGGGAGGGGCCCAGTGCTCGACGACGGCTGTTATGTCTGAAACGGGCACCTCGTGGAGATGAGCAGCCGAGCCCCCGCCCCGGCAGAGCCGCAAGCCTTGTCAGCCCAGGTCCCTCACCTCGGCTAGCTCACCTCTCCCACTACCACAGTCCACCGCCATGAAAAGTGTTTGAGTGATTCCCTACTTCCTTACTGAAAGGTATGCGATGTGTCTGCACAGGGAGTGTGGTTTGAAGCTGCACGGGCCCCACAAAAGCAAGTTCTTAGAGCCACAAAGCCACAAAGCCATCGTAAGGATCGTTTGGTGAGGAGGCGCTTAAGTTGAGATGTGACCCACCTCATTCAGGGTGGGTCTTAGTCCTCCTACTGGAGTCCTTTGTAAGAGGTTAAAAAAGACAGAGAGAAGACACAGAAAATGTCCCAGAGAAGCTCAGATAGAAAAGCCAGAGAAGCTGAGAGACGGAGAAGCCAGAAGCGGAAAGCAACGGAACCTGTGAGAGACGGACCAGTGGATGTTGCTGTGAGCCTTCCCACGTGACAGAGGAGTCCTGGGTGCCAGCAGCTTGTCTCAAGGAAGAAGGTCTCAAACTGCTGACACCTTGATCTGGACATTTTCACGGCCTCAGAACTGCTGACTTGTATGTTAATAAATCCCCATGGTAAAAGCCAAGTCATTTCTGCCATACTGCATTTGATCAGCCTCAGCAAACCCAAACAGCAAGACTCAGAAGAGCCCATCAGTGCTGGCAGGATGCAGACGCCCCTGGGCCCAGCAAGCACGAGGGTGTGGGTGAGGCCGACCCCTGCCTCACAGAACCCCACAGCACTCTGCCCTCCAACCAGCCTTCCTCTGCCACTAGTGCCAACGTCCTGATCTGTGGACCTCGCTGGCCATTCCCCTGGTGCCCCAACCACTCACAGGACAGACGCGCTCCGCCTGCGTCATCTGCCCTCGCTAGGCCCGTGCTCCGGAGGCCCCAAAAGCCTGGAGAGCCCTGCTAGGCCCTGTAGGTCTGGGGCTCTGCTCAGTGCAAATTCTGCCACCTCATTGTCCACTTGGGGAAGTGCATTCCCTGATCAGAACGTGGCTCCAACAGCTCCTCCACCGTGAAGCCCTGTCTTCCAGTTTCCTAGCTGCAAGAACAAATGCCTTACGACGGGCTGGCTTAACAACAGGAATGACTGGCTCAGTTTCAGAGGCTAGAGGCTTGCTTCCTCCCAGGATCACTGGCCTCATTCTTGGGGTAACTGGGCTTTCCAACACACGGCAATGCACATGGAGGCATCTTCTCCTTTCTCTTCCAGGTTCTGTTGGTGTCCAGCTCTGGCTGCTCCTGCGGCTTCTCTCTCCATGGCCTTCTCTATAGGGCCTCCAGGAACAGGATTAAGACATTGCCCAATCCAGCTGGGCCACACTGTAACTGACGAAACTGATGTAACCTCATCAACAGGTCCTATTTACAAGGCTTCGCACCCACAGGTATGGACTGAGATTAAGAACATGTTTTTCTGGGGTACAAAGCTCCAGGCCACCACACCCCTCCTGATTCTTTGAACTTCCTCTCCACAAGGCCTGAGCTGTTCCAAGCTTTGGGCTCCAAAGAACTGTTTGTGTCTCCACTGTTTACATGAATAAGTTTTAAATCTTTCTACATTCATTCCCAATATATTAATAAAAGCCACATAGAAAACAATAGTGGTTCTCATTACATAACAGAGTGCCAGGCTCTGTCTAGTACAACATACTTTCCGTTTTAAAAACTGACCTCTGTATAATCTGACACAAAAAATGAGGTGGTTCCATCATATTCCATAAAATGCTCTGGGAATAATTTGACCCATGTTTCATCTCCATAAAAGATCATTCTTTTCCCAGCTGCTTTTGCCTGCCTTAGCACACTGTCTTCCAGTAGGGCCGGAGAATTGAGGTTCCTCACGACATCAACAAAGCCAGGGAGGCTCCCTGTCATCAATGCCTGCAGGAAGAAACGTTCAGAGTTAGGCCACAGAACACAAGCTTGCAGGGAGAGAATGGCACTCAGGGTCACTTTACAGGTGAGCAGGTGAGCGTAAGACTAGGGCAGTACCAGACCAACAAGAGGACAGCAGTCAGGAAAAAGAAGAAAAAGCCAAACAGCACACTCAACACTGGAGACGCACAATGGTTAAGAACAATCCTTTCCGCTGATAAGAGATAAGGGAAGACACTGCAGAGACAGCTCCAGGAGAGCAGCAGCCAGAGAAGAAACCATGGATTAGTCACAGAACTGAACAGAGAGCAGAAAGTGTGGTGAGCCCTGAAAACGTGGACCTGCATCTTCAAGCCCACTGCCAGGTTCCCACTTAGACTTCAAATTTGCTTCCTCTGACAAGCAAACTCGAAGCACTGACCTTACACCCCAGCTACTCTAACGTCCCACCTAGATGAGAAAACAGACTCGCACAAGGAGGAAAACAATCTTTTAAGCATGAATGCTGAAAGTAATTCTCAAGCAAGCTAGCCAGGGGTCAAGGGTGGGGCCACCTGTTCGCCGCACCCCAGCCTCAGTGCTGCATCTCACCCTGGGGGGTGTGTGAGGGAGGGGCTCACACCTTTCATGACTGAGAATTAAGTCAATCACTTCATGTTAATAATTTTCAACTCAAGGCTGTAATGGTGGGTACTGGGTCTCTGTGAGCTAGGTTCATACGACAAGCTCCAACGCTGCAGCAGGGGCCTGTGCAATGAAAAGCACAGTGATCTGGGTGACGAGGTGATGCTAACAGCTGTGATCTTTCACCAAGACTCAACAGCAAATAAATGCAAGTATGAATTGACTGGACTTCTGGAATTCCAGTGACGAGCACAGCAAATTCTCCTCCCCCAAATCAACATTAAAACTGGTCAAAATGGACAAAAACAACTGCTTCAGAACTTTGGAAATTCTCCAAAGATACACAATAACAAATTGAGGAATACGTATTCAGGAGAAAGTACTGAATCTCTGTAAGAACAGCAAGTGTCCGGCATTCTAATGAGGCGCTGCTCCCATCGCCTGCCGCCCGCTCTGCCACACCACAGCGACACGGACCGGGGTCTGACGTGATCTGGCGTTCTACGGAAAAGCCCAAGGATGTGGTAAAAAAAACACAACAGCAACTGGTAGGAATAAGGCGGAAACCTCTGCGCTGCACACAAGTCAGGAAGTAAAAGTGTACCATCCTGGTAACTTCAGACCCAAATCTGCTCATGAATAGAGGGTCTTAGTGGGCCGAAAGAGAAGTCAATTCACCTGGCAGCTGTCTGCACAAAGGGCTGCACAGCTCTTCTTCAGCAACCAGAGTTTCTCTAAGGTGGGAGCAGCAGGGAGCAGGGGTCAGAAAACTGACTTGGCCATACACTTGATATCCCGTCTGTCGCAACTGCAACGAAGATCATAACTGCTCTTCCTACAGAGCATACCCACAAGTGCACACCAGATACGATGCTAATGTCGTTTCCTGGTGCTCCTTAAAATGAGGGCCCCTGAATACCAATCATGGACCCTGAGGATTTAAACAAAGATTACGGTTCCTTAGGCTAATGCTATGCTAGAGGTATAACAGTAAAACACCATGCTGTGACACTGCATGGACTCATTTTGCAGTCCTCATTCACGCTCAGTTTGCTTTCTGAGCAGTGCAGGGACACTGTCATTCCATGTGGCCAGGATGAGGGAACTCCTTACACCTGTCAACCCCAGGGCACTAGCTGACCACAGAGAGGCCTTGCCTTAGAGTTAGAACCAGTTAGACCCGTGCCTGGAGTAAAGTCTACTTTCGACACCTGGCCAATGCCTATAGCAAACCCTGACAAGACTGACAGGAGAAAAGGAGTTTGGAGGTTGAGTCCTGCTAAGTTGCTAGCTAGGGACATACCACCTTGGTGTCTTCACACATCTGCCTGGCTGACTGCATTTTCCAAAAATGGCCGGAGTATTCCTGGTCCATACTCTTCCAGACCATGCCACTCACGTCGAGAGGTTGATCGTTTCCCCTTTCTCTGAACCCCAGGGGCTCCCTGCTTGCTCGTACCACGCAATATGCTTTCTGCCTGGTGTGCACACTGCGAACGGTCACTGTAGGACCCCGGTCAGCACGCTGTCAAGAAGCCCAAGGAGCCGGTGCGGAGACACCAATGGAGGGAGCCAGGACCCTGGCCAGCAGCAGCTTCAACCACCACACACGGTGAAGCAGCCACCGGCGACTGCAGCCCCAGCCTTCTAATCTTCCTGCTGGGGCCCGAGACGACAGAGGCAAGGACAGCCATCCCCGACCCACGGAATCAGAATGTTCCACGTGGTTTCATGCCTTTAAGTTCTGGGGTAATTTGTTATGTAGCCAGAGTCACTGCAACGATTGCATTAACAGAAACATGAACACGTGGCAGCAGCTTCGGCTGGCGGAATTGGAAGAGCCTTGAAGAGACCGTTAATGGAGGCTCTGGGGCTCTGGGTGATGGTTCCGAGGAAAAAGTTACTGCGATCTGGAGGAAGGGGGATGATCGTTATGAGAAGAGGTATGAGTGAACTTTCTATGGTGATGAAAAACGTTCCGTATTGTTCTGTATCCTATGTGAGACGGTGGTTGCATGCGTATACACATTTATCATAACTCACAGAACTAGAGACTTAAAAATGTGCACACTTTATTGTAAGGAAGTTGGATCCAATACAATTGAGTTTTGAAAATGTGAGCTTTCACCAAGCTGATGGAGTGAAACCTGCACTCCAGGGTTTTGTTTTCCACTGAAACTTTAAACAAGCAAAATCTGGCAACATCTCACTCAGAGCTCTTTCTGGAAAACAATTAAAAGGCTGCAGTGAAGGGGCTAGCACCAAATCTAGACAAGGCAGGAAGGAGACTGTGGGAAGATGGTGGAGCAGGAAGCTCCGGGAACTGGCAGGAGCCATCTGAACAACTATTTTGGAATTCTGGAGTGTAGTAGACACTACAAGTCCCAGGGAAGAGCTGGAGGAAGACGCTGGTAAACTGTGGTAAATACCAGTGAATTGCACCCTCCGTGCACCAGGCTACCACGCCCCCACCCCAGCCACGCGGCAGCCCGGGCTCCTGGTGCAGCGTGCTGGTGCCAGGGTGGGTGACAAGGACCTCGGCCCCCAACTCCAGAGGGTGTGGTCTGACTGCTGGACAAAGGTTTGGATCAGCTACTCCAGACCCCTGAGGGCGGCGCTAACCCAGCTCCCCTCAGGCAGAGGCAGCAGAGGCAGGACCTTCTTAAAGGTGCAGTGCCTGTCTTTTCTCCTTCTCTCTCTTCATTTCCCATCTGGAAGCATACATAGTTTGGAAAAGCACAAATTGACAGCTCCAACCCTCAACAACAACAACAAAATGAAAAACCCTAGCAATCCTAGAGAAGTGGGAAAAGAGGATTTCCAGAAGTACAAGAAAATAATATTCCAAAATGTCTAGTTCTCAACAAAAAATTACATATCACAAAAAGAAACAGGAAAGTATGGCCCACTCACAGGGAAAAAAAAGAATTTTCCAGAATCTATTCCTGAGTGAGTTTGTTAATTGGAATGATTAGTCAGAGACTCTATGTCAACCATGTTCTACATGTTCAATGAGCTAAATGAATCTATATACAAACAACTAAAGAAATTAGGAAAACATTGTCTGAACAAAATAAAGAGATAAAGATTATAAAAAGGAACCTAACAGAAATTTTGGAGGTGCAAAGCACAGTAAGTAAAATGAAAAACTCACTAGAAGAACTCAGTAGCAGATTACCAGTGAAAACTCAGCTAACACAGATAACTGAATTTATCTAGTATGAGAAGCAGAAAGAAAAAATAAATAACAGAGAAAAAAATGAGCAGAGCCTGAGGGACCTGTGGGACGCCATCAAGCAAACTAACTCGTGCATCACTGGAGCCCCAGAAAACCAGGGGGAGAGTAGGGGGCAGAAAACATATTTGAAGAAATAATGGCCAAAAACCTCCCCAATGTTATGAGAGGACATGCATACACACTTCCAGAAAGCTCTATGATCTCCAAGCAAGACAGACTCTAAGAGCTCTACATCAGAACACATTATAGTGAAATGTCAAAATCCAAAGGCAGAGAGAGGATTTTAAAAGCAGCAAGAGGGAAGTGATTTGTATCATACAAGGGCTCCCCATTAAAGCAATTTCTCATCAGAAACCATGAAGGCCAGAAGATGGTGAGAGGGAAATAAAGTCCTTAAAGAAAAAACTGCCAACCAAGAATTCTATATCCAACAAAATTATCTTTCAAACTGAAGGAGAAATTAAGAGATTTACAGATAAGCAATAGCTGGAAGAGTTCATTACCAGAAGACATAACCTACGAGAAAGGGAGTCTTGCCTAGAGAGTACAGAGCAAATCCCTTTATTTAAAGGCCATGAGGGGAAGACTTATTGGCAAAAGAGACTTAGAAGGGGCAGGCAAAGGCAAAAGTAAAACTAGTCAAGTTTGGTGTCATAGACTCCAAGAGAAGAGAGTGTGTCAATGAAGGAATGGTCAACAGTGCAAATATCACAAGAACAAAAAGAGACAAGAGCTAAAAAGACTTACCGAGTTAAGCAAAAATAAGGTCATTAGCGACCTTAACGAGTGCCACTTTGGTGGTTGGGATGTGGGGAAGGATGAGATGAGAACAGACTGAGGGGCAGGTGAGGAAATGGAAAGTAACTGTAACGTGCTCTTTTGATAAAAAAAAGGCTAGGAAGGGGAGGAGACAGGGCAGTGGTTGAAGAGAGAGGTGCAGCCATGGAAGGATTACTGTTTAAGCTGGGAGAGGACTGGACATGGTGAAAAGGAAAGTTGAAGACACAGGAGAGAGTGCTCACAGCAGCACAAGCTGTTCAGGACACATCAGATGGAATGCCTAGCCGTAAATGGGAGAAAATGATGAGTGCACACGCAGGCTGGTTCCGGTCTGCGCACAGGGAGCCGATGTGCTGTGCCTTCTATTTAAGATGGTCCCAATTTTGTGCCATCATAAGCAATGCTAAATCGAATGTCCTTATAACTACACTGATGACGAGTCGGCTCACATTCACACTCACAGCACACAAGAGCGCCCGCTCGCCTCACTCCTGCAAAGAGCAGACATAGTCAATCTTTAACTTTTTAAAATGCTGTAGAAAAAAAATAGACCTTATGGATTGCTTTTAGTTTGCATTGCTTTGATTATTAATAGAGTTGAGAATCTTTTTATGTGTTTACTAGGTGTGCTGGTTTGGATGTATTATGTCCCCCAAAACACCATTATCTTTGATGCAGTCTTGTGTGGGCAGGAAACATTGGTGTTGATTGGGTTGGAGACTTCTCATTGGATGTTTTGTGGAGATGTGATCACTCAACTGTGGGCGAGATCTTTCACTGGATAATTTCCATGGAGGTGTGGCCCTGCCCACTCAGCGTGGGCCTTGATTAGTTTATTGGAGCACTATATAAGCTCAGACAGAAGTAAGCTTGCTACAGCCAAGAGGGACACTTTGAAGAATGCACAGAAGCTGAGAAGAGAGGAGCTGCAGATGAGAGACAGATTGAATTCAGCTGTTGAAAGCAGACTCTTGCTTCGCAGAAGCTAAGAGAGGACAAAACACCCCAAGAGCAACTAAGAGTGACATTTTTGAGGAACTGGAGCCTAGAGAGGAACGTCCTGGGAGAAAGCCATTTTGAAACCAGAACTTTGGAGCAGATGCCAGCCACATGCCTTCCCAGCTAATAGAGGTTTTCTGGACAGGAGTGGCCATCCTCCAGTGAAGGTACCTGATTGCTGATGACTTACCTTGGACACTTTATGGCCTTAAGACTGAAACTTTGTAACCAAATAAACCCCCTTTATAAAAGCCAATCCACTTCTGGTGTTTTGCATTCTGGCAGCATTAGCAAACTAGAACACTGGGCCATTTCTTTTTCTTTCTTTGCAGATATATTTATATCCTTTGCCCAGTTCCCATTGGGTTGTTTGTCCTTGATTTGATCCTCTTCACATAATATGGACCTTAACGTTTTCTATGTTATGTCTACTATAAATGATTTTTTCCACTTTATTGTTTGCAGTTGACTTTGTTTACTTCTGCCATATAATTGTCTGTTTTCATGTAATCAAATCTGTGTATTCTTTCCTTTATATAAGGGTACTTCTCACACTACTTTGGATTACCCCTGATATTTTTAAAAAGGGCAAATACTTTTTGGGATCCCCTCATCCCAGGTCAAATACAGGCAGCATTGGAGTGTAGCTGGGAGTCCTAGGAAACCTAAGGGATGGCTCAAGTTTGAAATCTCCTTGGATGTTGTACCTTGGGTGCTCTGGCCTTGGAAAGTATAGCCTTCCCAGAAGTAAGAAGGGCTTTGCAAGCATTACTTAAAGAGGAGTTTGACCTCTTGTCCTATTTTGCAATATAGCTGCATAACCCACTATGGCCAACAGGCTTTGGAATCACTGATGCTGACTGTGTGATGTTAGTCCCTCAGGTCTCCATTTCCTCCTCTGAAAATGCTGAAGCCAGCAGTGCTGACTGACAGGCTGCTGTGGAAGTACACATGAAAGCACATGAGCACACAAGGCCCATGCTTTACCTACCACAGTACATGACACAACTGACAAGCAATAGTAGCTCTTTACTGTGACTGTAAATTCAATGAAGACAGCAAAGGCACTAAAATCATTCACAGACACTGGTCAATAAAGGTCAGCTAGCATTATGCCTATAAATTCTCTGAAGAAAGAGAAGGCATGCAAAAATTACACAATTTTTTTTAAGTTGCTGCAATACCTTAACCTTTTTAAGGTTTACTAGGAACTAGTAGAGGATTACTAGTTGGTGTTTTACGACGATTAAGTTCTTTCTCTAACTGTAGGTGGAGCAATGGATACACCCCTTGATCATCAACAGCCTATCTCACCAAATTCCTGAGCTGTGTGACCCTAATTCCAGGTGCTGCCCTCTTGTCGTACTCCTCCCAGATGGGAATGAGGAGCAAAGATCCTACGAAGGGCTAAAGACAAAAAAAAAAAACAACACTACCTTTGGGGTGAAGCTCCTGAGAGAGAGCAGAAATGAAACGCATGGGCTGGAGTCTGGGCACCCTGAGAACCACATAACCAGTGCACCAGCACGACTGTAAACGAGAACCCTACGCACTCGTTCATACACTCTTACAAATCTGACTATTCCTAACTAGCGTTATTCTTAACAGAACAGAGAAGAAAGGGGCTCCCTTCCAGAATCAAGAGATGCTGATGGTCAGGAGCCTGGAGGCTTTTCTTCCAGCCTTCTATAGAACTGGACCCACCAGAGGCAGCAGCTCCTCAGAGATGCTGCCCTGATCGTCTCCATCAAAGCTGCCTCTCCCTTTCCCCCAATACTCTATCACTCTCTGAAACAATCGCAATGATTTATTTGTACACTTACATTTTTTTCTGTCCCACCCATTAGAAGGTAAACTCCTTGAGACAGGACCATTGCTGCCTTGTTCTTCACTGCATCCCTCTTGTCTACAACAGTGTGTAACATAGTAGATGCTCAATAAACACTGCTGAATGAAGGACACACCATATCCAAATGCAGCAGAGTGAGGAACTCAAGAAAAAAGTCATGAAAGATGTGGCACTGATCCCTTCCACGGCAGGCTGCTTTATTCATTCAGTAAACATTTACTGAGCACCTACTAAATGCCTCCCCCAAGCCTTAATAAACAAAGAAGTGGCTCTTTCTCAGCAAATAGTAAGATGTCACTTGATCGGCCTTTGAGGCAAGGCTCAGTCAGAGACTTTTACGCCATACTAACATGCAACAGAACCACAAACAGAATTTTAAATTCCTCTTCCTTCTCCACTCCCACTCCTTTACTTACCCTTCCAGACTCAGCTTAAATATAACTTCCTCAGGCAGGCTTTTCTGAGCACCCAGTCTAAAAGCTGCGCCTTCCTACCCATCACAAGTCATCACCTCTGTTTTTTTCCATTGCTGCACAAAATCCCACTTTATAACTGGGCACTGATTTGTGTGTTTATTTGTTTCATGGCTGTGTCTCCTCCCAGAGACCAAAAGCTCCATGAGGGCAGAGACACTGCTTTCTCCCAAATGCATATCAATTATAGCACCAGCACATGGCAGCACTTGATAAACAGTTCTTGATCCAATCAATAAAGCTCCACATTTTTCTTTACCTGTGTTTCTTTGTAAAGCACTATGCACTTCAAAGCTACCCTCAGTAGCGGGAACACCTGAAGTAGAAACAGCAGTAACTGTTGAGGCCAGACGGTACTATGTATATGATTTTGAACAAATCTTTTAACTTCTCTGAGTTTGTTTCTTCATCTACAAAGTCAAGAGCTGTACTGGGTAACGCTAAAGATTCCTGTCAACTCTAAAACTTACAGGATCCCAACAATTAAAGAAGAAAGCCGGGGTACCGAGAAGAATCGATGCCCTGGCCCTGGAGATCGTCCCCTTCATGTTCCCCACGAAGCCTGGGCTCTGGCTACTTTGAGGGGCACAAATCATGAGTCTCAACTCCAACCTATTGGTGTGCACTCTTTTGCACTAGCAAGCTAATTTCCTGTTAGCTAAAATAAGACTTCAACCAAAGACTATAGAGGGTCCTTCTAAACCTCCCAAAGAGCCAAACCATCATTATACAACATTAGGCCAAGTTGTTTACCTTGATTCGAGGCATGGTAACTGTGGGTGGCTTTGCTTCAGCCACAAAACTGTGAGATGCTCCTTTTTCCACGAGATAAGTTAAATAGGGCATGAATTTCACACCCTTTGACCCAAACACAAAATCATCCCTCAGGGCGTCGATTAGCATAATAACAACTTTACTGAAGAGAGGTGGTGGGAGCTTAGTCCAGTTGGAACTGGCTCCTAAAATGCGTTTGAAAGAAGAAGAAGAAAAAAAAAGAAATTGAATTTTAATCTTTTTTTTAGCATTCAAGGACCTACATAATTTAGCTTGTGCCTACTTCTCCAGCATACATCCTGTCATAGCTACATATCCCGGCCCAAAAGAAAAAGGCCTGTTCTTGCTAAGCACTCTGGGGTTGGGAGTGGGGAGTAAGCTCAGGAAGCCCCAGTAGTAGTGAACTGCCCTTTGCTGAAGCAAGAACGAGCATGAAACAGAATCAAGCAACGGTGATGGGTAGTACTTGAAGAGCAATGCCGGAATAGGTGTGGGGATAGAAATGAAACCAGGTTTCATGTGGGGCAGTGGACTACGCAGGGGAGTCCCCACATGGGGTCGTGGAATGGAACACTTAGGGGACGACTTAAAACAGTGCTGCAGGTGGGGGGTGGGCCAGCATTTACAAACCCTGCTCATATGGTCAAGGAGTGGCATCGGGTGGACCTGGTCCAGAAATGGAAACCTTTACCTGGGATGTACTGCTGGGCAGGTGAGGGCTAGGGAGGGGGCTAAGGCAGGGAGGTCACAGAAGAAAAGATGAGGGGGTTGGCAGGAATCTTATCTGATGTGTACTATTGGGCAAAAAGGGTGCCTGGAGCAAGGCTGACCCAAAGGCCTGCTCAGGAAGGGAGGCTCAGGAAAGGAGGGTCACTGGATGAGCACAGCTGGGCAAAGGTGGGAGCCTGGTGTGGCGCTCGGGGAAGAGGGTCGAGGTGGGGGAGGTAGCAGTGATTGCCACAAAGCTGTAGTGGGAGGAACTCGGGAAGGACACAGAAAAAGAGGCTGGAGAGGTAAGAAGGGGTCCTGGAGGTGGGGGACCAGAGTGGAAGAGGAGACAAGGGAAGAGAGAAAGGACCCCTGGTGAAGTGGCCCCGTCTGTGACTGGGAGCCCAGGAGGACGATCCTCTGGGGGGAGCGCGGCCCAGCGAAGGGGGCCCCAGTGGCCGGGGAAGGTCCAGAGACGGGTCCGTACCAGACGAGGGCTCTGGCGCCGGGGGTTCCGCTCGGTGCTCCGTCCTGGAAGAGGAACGCACGGGAGCCGGAAAGAAACCCCGAAGGAAGACAGCGACCCCGAGCACCTCGATCGCTACGCAGCAGGCGGCGAAGGTCCCGGAGCCCAGACGCATTTCGCCAGCCTGCCCGCGGGACCGGAGCCTCTCCGTGGGAACCGGGCCTGCCCGCGGGACCGGAGCCTGCTCGCGGGACCGGAACCTGCCCGAGGGACCGAAATCTGCCGGCGGGACCGGAACCTGCCCGAGGGACCGAAATCTGCCCGCGGGACCGGGGCCTGCTCGCGGGACCGAAATCTGCCCGCGGGACCGGGGCCTGCCCAGCGACAGGTGCTTCCAGGTTCGATGAGCGGCCTCTGAGCATGCGCGAGAAGGTAGGCCTGTCAATAGCCGGTTCCCAGAGCTTACGTCACGTCACGTATTTCTTAGCGCGCCGGAAATACGCAAGGGGGCGTCACGCTCCAGCGAGGGCCGCCTGCAAGTCTCCGCCCCATGCCCGGCCCCATCAAGCCCCAGCCCATGCCTCGCCCCGCGAGTCCCCGCCCCCGCCACCCACTTAGAGTTTTTAACTATTAGTTACTTTTCGCGCATATTGAACACTCACTACACGCCATACCCCATGCTGGGACCGGTCACACATATCACTTCATTTCTTCCCCGCATTAGCCAGGTGGTTCCGGTGTTGTCACCTGTTGTTAAAGTGGAGCAATGAAAACCTCGGAGCCCTTACGCTTTTAGGGCAGGTCTGCGCAGAGGTGACGCTGCCTCTGACCTGGCTGTCGGGAGGTGTGGCTGCGAGTTGGGTTTGCCCTCGAATCGCAGAGTGGGCCCGGGCTTCCGTGTTTGGATGGCGCTGGGGGACGTGGTCGGTGCCCCCCCAGATACCCCCTTACAGGCTGGGGCGTCCACGCACCACGGACAGCTCACAGCAGCAGCCTCCTCTGCACGAGTGCCCTTGGCTGATGGGGAACTGCTGAGCCCTGGAGGTCACCGCCACCCACCTTGCTGGAGCCAGAGACCCACCAGGGCTGGGACCTAATGGCACAGCTCCTTGGTCTCAAAGGGCTTTCTCTGTGGTGCTGAGATTTACCCACTGTTGACTTTCTGCCAGGCAGTACGTCAAGCCCTTCACATGATCATCACAACAGCTTCCAGAAGTAGGGAGTCATTATTCTTTATTGCAGACAAAGAAACCGAGGTGGGAGAAGTAAAGTGGCATGTCCAAGTGACCCAGCCTAGGAGCCAGGGGCCCGAGCACCAGACTGACCAGAGCCTGTGCTCTGCAGCTCCACAAGCTGCCGACATCTCAGAAGGAAAGGATCTTCTTCCTTCCAAGGGCCCTGTATTAGTTTTTAGAACGAATCATCACAACGTAGCAGCTTAAAACAACCCGCATTGATTACCTCTTAGTTTCTGTGGGTCAGGAGTCTGGGTATGGTGGCAATCAAGACTTTGGTCAGGATTGGGTTCTGATCTGGGGGCTTGACTGGGAAAAGACCCACTTCCAGCCTCACTCAGGTTGTTGGCAGAATCCATGTCCTTGCAGACTGAACAGCTGGCTTCTCGCTGGCCGTAAGCTGGAGCCTGCCCTCAGCCCCTTGCCACCTGCTCCTCCCAGCATGGCCGGTTACTTCTGCAAAGCCAGCAAAGGAGTCTCCAGAGAGTGTCTGCTGGCAAGATGGACTCTCATGGAACATGCTGTAGTCATGGGAGTAACATCCTTGCCCATTCGCCACATTCTATTGGTTGGAAGCAAGTCGCGGGTCCTCCTACACCCAAGCGGAGCAGATTATACGGGGCCATTGACACAGAATGTGGAGATCATCAGAGGTCACCTTACAGCCCCCAAGCACGCACACACACGCACACACACATACACACTGCCTGCCACGGTCCTCCCTCTGCCCCTGGTGATCCCCATCTCTCCCATGTCCATAATAAGGATATATTCACCCTTCCCAAAGTCCCCAAAAGCCTCATCCCATTAAAATCAGTTCAAGACATTAATGAACAAGCTTTGGGAGTTAAAAGCTGACAACACAGGTGACCAGGAGATAGAAAGAGGGCTGGGACCAGCCATTTGATGCTGAAGGACTACAGAATGTTTAGGATTGATTGTATAGATCCAGAAATAAATAGCATAATACTGTGTGATAGGAGCACAGAATGCAATTTTTCTTGTAGTAACCAATATGTTCAGGTGCTGATTGTGGT
>PVKY010001859.1:0-28957 GCA_004027775.1 Bradypus variegatus | reverse complement strand
CGGGGCACCAGCGGGAACGCGCGGCCGGGGTCCAGGGCACCAGTGGGCACGTGTGGTGAGGAGATGGTGCCGGGGCCCTCGGTAAACACAATTCCCGAGTGGAGCCCCCTGTGCTGGAAAACTACCCAAAGAAGCAGGAAATGACAGAGATATTAGTTATCTGCCTAGGGTTCTGGGTGCAGGGTAAAATGTCTTCTGTTTGAAAATAAAAGCCAAAAAAACACCAAGTAACTTTACCCTGTCCACCTGTGTGAGAATCCATAGAAGCAAAATGCAAATCAGTTGACAGAAATATTTCCACCAGCCACACCACAGGAGGCCACAACATTTGGAAGCAGGGGTGGTGATGGGGACGCCATAGAGACTCACTCACAACAAGGAATCACAAACCAAGTGAGAAAACATCCCACTGTAAGGGAGAGCCAACAAAACAGTGAAACAATCGGAAAATATTCATCAAAATAAGCATGCTTGAGATGACTCAGTGACAAAAGAAGAAATCAAACTGAAAATGAAAGAACAAAAAACAGGAAGCTTTGAATCAAAAAAAAATTTCTAGAAAAGAAAAATATAATAATGAAGTTAAAAATTAATAAATTAGATGAAAGCAATATAGAGAAACAGACAAAAACATGAAAGGAGGTTTAAAATACATTGAAAGAAAGAAAACATAGGTAACAGGATGCGAATTTTGCACATTGATCTAAGAGAAGTTTGAGAAGAGAGAACAAAATTAATGACAAATTTTTGAGAATTTAAAGAAATACATGAGTCCTCAACATGAAGACACACTGAGTACCAAGTGTAATGAACAAACAAAATCCACCTGGATACATTGTGTGAACCCGCAGAATGCCAAAGACAACGAGAAGATCTTAACATCAACCAGAAAGAAAATACAGAGAACCTATTTTTTTAAAAAAAGCATTAGCTGATAACAGGAATTTTGATGTAAAACTAAAGGCCAGGAGAAAATAGAATAATATATAAAAGGCTGTCAGAAAATAGCTGTCAGTCTAGAATTTTCTACCACCCCAGCTAAATTATTTTTCAGGACTGAGGATGGTTTAAAGTCATTCTCAAGCAGAGACAGACTTTCCCTCTTTCAGATTCCCAGGGAAAGAACTACTTGTAAGGAGTTTTAATTCAGGGGGAATGAGTGGGATGAATGTCTATGCTGAGAAAAGAAAAACCCAGATCTAATTGCTTGTACAAATAGCAATGATAACTAATTTGAGGGGGTTAAAATGGAATATGAATAACGTCTGTCGTTTACTTAATAACACCGTATCAGCGTCAATTTCCTAGTGGTGACAATGTACTATAGTTTTGTGAGATGTTCTCATATGATGTGTGGATGGAACAGGGTAATTCTCCATACTATTTTTGCAAGTTCTTGTGAGTCTAAAATTATTTAAAAAAAAACTTTAAAAAAAATTTTAAGTGGAATAATGATCTTTATTCCATTTGGGAGGCAGATACTGATTAATTTAAGTTCATCAAGTTGAGTGCATGTTAAAAATATAAGGTCAACTAAAATTCCTAGGTCTTTTATTTTACAGTTAAAAGGCAGAGTTCCTTAAATTGGACTAAAAATTAAAATTCAGGTATATATTTACAAGAAACCTTTCTAAAACACAAAAACATAGAATGAGTGAAAGCAATGAGTTGGAAAAAGAGTCACCAGGGAAAAGTCAACTAAAAGATAATTTCTTTGCAATATTAATACTATAAAATATACTTTATGGCAAAAAAAACATTATTAGGAATGAAGAAAGAAATTACACAACAATTAAAGGAATGATTCATCAGGAAGATATAACAACATAGCCTCAAAGTATATAAAGCAAAAAAAATGACAAAATTTTAAGGAGAAAATGACAAATCCATAATCATAGAGGTAGGGTTTAGTATACATCTCCCAGTAAATGACAAATCGAGCAGAAAAAATATAAAGAATATAAATATCTTGATACCACAACTACTAAATTTCATTGTCACTATCTATTTATCTATTTGTTCCTGAACCCAATAGCCAAAGAATACACTGTTCAAGCATGTGTGGAATATTTACAAAAACTGCTGTGAACTAAGCCAGGAAGAAAATCTCAACAAATAACCGAAACAGAAAACACTTTATATGCTCACCATGTAGTAAAATTGAAACACAAACACTTAGAAACTAAAATAAAAATAAAATACACCACTACAGCCACCACACACACACTTCTAAACAACTCATGGGTCAAGAAAACCCTAATGGAAATAAAAACCATTTAGAGCTGAATCAGAATGAAGACTCTACATGGCAAAATTTAGTGACTGCTCACTCCCGTCTCATGGTTTCAATCCCACCTTTTATTTCTTTCCATATTTTGAAACATACTTATTTTACTGTCGTAGCTGTTAATCCCACCATGCAAAGGTCCTGGTATATTTTATAATTTTGGATTTTGACTCATCTGTGGGATGCACTGTCAGTCTGGTTGAAGGAGCCTCTTTAAAAGAGGATTTACATTCGCCTCTGTCGGGCCTCCTGGGGGGTACGTTAATTTCTTGATTTGAGCTTTCTCACATAGAACAGGATCCCAGATGTGTGTGAGGGTAGCCTGTGCTTTCGAATTCCCTGGGAGACCCCTCCCCAGTGCCCGGCCCCGACAGCACGCAGCCGCAGATACCATCCTTGGCCTTTTGAGGGATTCGCTGCCTCGAGCAGTTTTTAAACTCGCTGAATTATGGAATCTCTCTGAGCACCTTTTTCTCTTCTGTCTAACTAGGAATATTCTCTCTCTCCTGCAAGGTCACCGAGAGCATAACAACTGTGTTGTTCAGTAAGTGGGTGTTGTTTTGCTGATTTTATTCTTACCACCCGAATGATTAAATGTGATTATCAAAGATTGCAGATATGTGACAAATAGGAGACAAGAAAATATAAAACCTGGATTGATTAGGTAGAAGTAAAAAAAAAGTTGGGGATTGTTTATTATTTACAGAAAAGTTCAATAATATGCACAGAGGCATGTGATGGGTAAAGAACAGGTGTGGGGGCCGCACAGGCCTGGGGACGGGGGTGCTGCTCACCTGCGGGGACGCCAAGAGAGCCACATAGCAGGTCTCATGGAAGCTTCCAGAACACAAGCATTATGAGGGGGATTTGGGCATCCCTAACCTTCCACAGTTTCTCTGCTTCTGCTCTATTTCTCCTGATTTGTTCAATACTAAATTACGTCCCATGGATTCTCAGCCTTTTGGTATTTGTTATAAGATTATTTCATCACAACAGAACAGTCTTGGAAAGAAAATTAGTTTCTACTTTATTTTTATCCAAGAGAAGTGAGAATGGGGAAAAGCGGAAGATGAGCAAGTCAGCAATCAAACAGGAAAATGATGACCCAAAACCCTGTTCTCTTGGAGGTGCTTTATGCTTTTAACAATTGTTTCACAGAGTCCCTCACTTTACCCTCAGAGACACCTGGGCCCTGGTCCCATGGCTGAGGTGAGGCCCGAGAAGCTGCAGGTCTCCGCTCCATGCAGCCGAGCTCCTGCCAGCCCCGGCCTGGATCTGCCCCATCACAGGGTCTCAGAGAGAACCCCACCCGATGGGGCGCCACCAGCGGCCCGACGTCGCCCACTTACTGGAGAGTTCCTGAGCCCCCGGGGATAGGCCGCTGCTCCCAGGACCCGCCTCGGCCACGCTGTCCCCCCACGCTCTGTTCAGGGACCTCCTGCCCCTTCTCCCCTCTCCCCAGCCCCAAGGCCCTCGGGCTCCGGAGGGAGGATCCCCAGGACAATGCTGGGGAGGCCTGCGGAAGGCCGTCGGAGAATGGAGAGGCCACACACCAACCCACCCAGCCATCGGACACGCCAACACGTGCAGCACTTTGCTCCTGGTGATACCCATAAAGCACTTCCACGCCACCCTCTAACAACACAAACAGAGGGGCTCAGACTGTTCCAGCTGCTGGACGCACGGCACGTGGCTCTCACCTTCCTGCAGCCCGCGTCCACCAGCTCAGCGCCCGGGGCCGGGGCCTGGGATTTCATCTTGCAGATGTAGTCCAGCGGCCGCTCACAGGCCCGGTCAGCCCAGTACCCGTCCTGCGGGGAGCACAGAGAGGGAGCAAACAGCGCTCAGGCGGCCTCCCTGGCCTGCTCCTGGCCGAGCCTCAGGCAGGGAAAGCCGACAGCCCCGGTCAGTGGGAGGAAACGGCAGCCACCAGGAGCCAAGGCTGTTTGCACGTAAACAGCAAGCCCAATCTGGCTATGCAGATGGGAAAAGAGCCTGTGCTCTCGGGATGTTTCTTATAATATCTGAGGCGGCCATGCCATCCTCCAGAGGGATCCAGAGGGAAATTAGGGAGGCCCGAAGGCCTTCGAGGATGGCACTGACAGGACACGGCCACTCTCCGTCTGTCCTGACAGTCGGCCAAAGCCGTCCACCGTCCGGGAAAACACCCTCACCTCCAGCACACCTGCGGCCAGCTCGCAATTCCTCCCGTTTCCGTTCCCCTTGCCCAGAGGTTCCATGCTGACCGTCACCTTTTCTCTCCTAACTGCCTACCTTCTCAAAAAAAAACAAATGTTTTCTGTGTTGGCTGCCTCTCGTGCGGCCTCAGCCCTCCGTAACCGGGCGCTCAGCCCGGCAGCCAGAGAAGATGCTGCAAACTTGGGCTCCACTTCCCGGCTCAGGCAAGTTGGTGCGAGCCCAGGGCAGCGCCCCACCCACCTCCAGCTCCAACTTTTCCGCCCCTTCGTCCTCCAGCTCCCTGCAGCCAGGTGCCCTTGCTTTCCTCCCCCAGGACGCTCTCTGGCCCACTCGCTGGCGTCTTAACTCCTACCCTTCTCCTAAGCTTTCCATTAATCGCATGAGAAACAGCCACCACAACCAAAATAACAGCTTTGGGCCAGGTATGGTGCACGTTACACGCACAAACCCACCCAGTCCTCACACCCACCACGTGGGCTGCGTGCAATTATTATCCCCACTTCACAAGCAAGGAACCGAGCCAGGCAGCCAAAGCCCAGCCTCTCCCCAACCACACGTGTCACCTACTGACAAGAGGTGATCTTCAGATATTCGTCAGTTGCTACGGTCATGTTTAGAACATGGAAGCAATGGTTCAATATATGACAGCTCCACGCAAACTACTCTCTGTGAGTGTAGGCCCCAGACAGCGGGATGGGACGGCTGTCACCAGCTCGCTCTCCCCGGAGCAACCAGAGAAAGCACCGGGGCGCGTGTTGACACTTAGGGCCCAGCAGGAACGAGGTGAGGCTGGGTCTCACTGCATTTTGTCCCTGAAGAGTTTCTGCCTGGCGCTTGGTGGCACTCTGACAATGGTTAGCCCAACAGCCAGCAACTCAGGAGCCTGAGTTGGAATCTGGGTCCACCTTTGATCTAGAATGTAACCGACCCCCAGGCACGGGTAAAGCGCCGGCAGAAGGCACAGCCCCGGCCAAGCCTTCTGGGGTCTCGGGCACCTTACCGGGCCCCTCATCACGGTGCAGTCCTCTTGCCGGTTGTTCTCGTGGCTGGGTTCCCCACGCAGCCACTTGGTGAACGTCACTGGCGTCCCATCACTCCACTCAAAGTACATCTGAATCTTGAGGTCGTTCAGACCGATCCACAGCTCGTCACTGGGCTCTGGAGAGGAAGAAAACCACCAGAGCAGCTGTGCAGAGCTGCTCTCCAAAGCTCAGGGGGCTCCAAAGGGGACCCTTGGAACTCGTAACTCCCCTGAAAGGTCACCCTTTGGAGGGTGACTCCAACTGATGTGCTGTAGACTCAGGTGTTGTCAATTTTAGTTTAAATTCAGATGCAACTGTATTCTTGAGTGAATTATATCTCCTGGGAACTGCTAAAAAGAAAGTGAGGTCAATCTGTCATGCCCCACTGTCTTTTGAAGCTAATTCACCAGGCTTCTCAATGAAAACAGCATACAGCAGTGTATTTATGTATAAATCTACATGACTACTTCCAAATCTTAGGAAAGTTTCAGCCTAGTAAAAATTTAAAGCTGCTTCCATTTTACAGAGTATGTTGTTATCAACATTCTGCCAAAGCTCAGCCCCTGTTCTGGAAGTGAGAAATGACCAACTCCACGTGAAGAAGCCTAGGCCAAGGAGTTGAGCTATCTGCTAACATTTGATAATTATTTATTGGTCTATTAACGCATCTGTAATCATTTTCACCATGAAATTCCATGTAATATCGGCAAAACCCAAATAACAAATAAAGGTTAAAGCAAAACCACCAGAGATCAATATACAGTGTGATCATCTTGTTTTGAAATTCCATGGAGAACACTACTGCCCTTATAAGTAGTTAGAATTCTAAATATTCCAAACATTACAACTAAAATGGGACAAGATGGAAGTGAATAAAGGCTCAAGATTTTATGACTAAAACCATAAGCATTTCCAAATTAAAAAAAAAAACAACTAAAGAATGCACAATCCCACACCTATTTATTTGTGCTACTGGGAATTCCATCTCGAATGCTTGATTTGCGTTCTTTAAATGGTAATATAAAGCTACTTGCCAAAGGACTATAAAGCTGATGCTGTCATAGAAAATGAGGGAAATGCCACACGCTATAGGAATTTCCCTAAAAGCCACCCCTAAACCCGGCGTTTGGAGAAGTCCGGTGGCCGAGGGCCAGCCCCCCAGGTGTCTCCAGCGCTGGGAGTGTTGAGAGCACAGCCGGGCAATGCACCCTGTTTCCTGTCACTTTGTTCGGCAACCCTGGTGTTTTCAGCAACAAACACAGCTTCAGCGTGACCTCGGGTACCCAAGGGATTCAGGTTCAAGACCAACGCAGAGCTCAACTCCCCGGTCCCTTCCTGATGACAGAGCGTGAGCAGTTCCCTATAAATTTTTTTCTCACCGAACTGCTCTCCTTCTACAGCTTCAGTAATTCCTGACACTATCTTCATCCTATAAAAATATAATGTGTGAATGTAAAGTTGTCAGAGTGATTTCATAAACCGGTTATTGACACTCTTAGTTTTCGTCGTCACAATGTTTGTGTGCTGGGGCTAGTTTTTCCATTTGAAATGTCTTTCTGTGATTACTGTAAAAGATATGTCACTAGCTAAAAAGAGGTTTTCTGGGCTTTTAATTTATAAGCAATGTTTTCAGTGTTATAACTTTTCTTTGCCTTTACTATATTATTTTGTTGTTTCAAGGAAATAAATCCTTGTCAGCTAGTCTTTAAAAATGAAAACTTGCCCCACTGAAAATCTAATTCTTAAGCTGAGTTTAAGAATGACTGTTTCACCAACTCCTCAAAACCAGTTAGTGGTAGCAATATGGAGCTCCCAGCACTGACTGCACCACATCGTAGAAACTACAGCACAACCTGACTTCCAGTCCACAGTGTCCTCGCCAGCCTGTTTCCTAAGCAGAAATTTCAAACTTTATTAGCTCTCTGTCAGTCACGATAACCTTAGGTGACTGTTACCCAGATATATCACTTTTGATTACATGATTATCTTTCAGTCTGGATTTTCCAGGGTGGCAAACATAGGACAAATCCGAAAGTTGTTGACTGGCTGCAGCAGGCCCTTCTCCTGGCCTGAACTCGAGGCAGCGGCACAGAAAGTGCCCGTGGGCGCAGATGCTCGCAGCAGTGGTGTGTGAGGGCCTTTCGCACATTTCCTGACACCACTCTATGTTCCCATCTGTCCATTCATGGTTTTTCCTCCTGCCCCCAATCAGTGTTCAGGCACTTGGGTCAGGAAGTGGTGCCTCGTCACCGCCATCCATCTCCCTTTTATGCTTGGTGGGAGTGGAGCACAGCTGCAGCCGCCTCGCAGCCTCTTTGAGGAAGTGAGGCAGAGCTCTCTTCTCTAGGGGAGACTCCCCAATGCATGGCCACCTTTTTTGTTTTTGTTTTTCTTGGATACAGCCAATTTGTGAAAACTTTGCAAATCTTGAAAACTTTAGTACTTTTTAATGTATTTCTTAAATTGTATACCCAAAATTGAGGTACAAATTTCTTCAGAAAGTTTAGGCCAACACCTAACCACTCCACTAGACTGTCCCACTTCCCTCTCTGCTCAACAACCCAGCAGTGTCAGCTAGATTAGTCAGGACAATAAAATCCAAAGTGGGAGCTGCTCATTGGGAACCCCACTTGTGGGAGGAAGTAGGTGCCTTAAATTCACAAACACACAAATTACTCCAGAAAATGAAACACAGTTGGCAAGTGTATGGAAGACTGCTTTGAGGCCAGATTACTTCTAGAAGACTAAGAAATATAAAAAATGATTCAATAAATTAATGCTATATTAAATGAAAATTAAAATTATTTTTAGTGACAAGAATTATTTAAATCACTCCATGATTTGTGCATGTATTATTAAACTATTTGTTCAATTGCTAATTTAAATGTATTAAGCAATGCTCATTGTTAAACTTCGGGGCGGGCACCGTTTGGCCTCCTACCGTATCCCAGCTGGGAGATGATGAAGTCAAACTCCTCGATGCTGTGGACACTGGCCAGGTCGCCCCCTTCCTTCCGGCATGCCTGCAAGGCGTCCCTTTGAATTTTCTTCTCCCTGTGGATCTTGTAGCAGTGGCCTGTGTATGGCCACCACTGGCTGGGGCAGGTGCTGGGCACGTCGCTCTCTGGAGAAGAAGAGTTTGGGGAAACTCTGAAAGGGTTCCAACACTTTCTAAAGCACAGCAATATTCTCCATCCCTCTTTGTGTTCATAGTTAAAGGCAAACCAAGGGAACCTGTGTGGCCGAAGCAGCGTGGGCCGCTCACCTAGGCTCCTGAGCCGACCTGCAGCATTTACCTGCTCCCAAAAGACAATAGTGCAGCCAGGGCACAGACTGCATTCAGAAGTAAGCTACATGCACGGCACAATGATTATTTAATAATTATTTAATTAAACCCACAATTATTATCAGCAGCCTAATTATTGCTACTAAGAGTTGAGGTCACATTACCAGTCTCGATCATACCTTGCAAAATTGTGCCGTACTGGGATGAGCTGGGGAGGGTGCAGGTGAGGAGGCCCTGAGGTTCCACGTCACACGTGGCAGCTTAGTGCTACTTTGCATGGATACTATTGCAAACAGCAATTTAGCAACACACCTTGCTAACAGAGAGAGACCATATTACCATGTGAAAGTCAGTCTCTGTATTTAAGTTTGATATTGCATGTTCTCAGACAAGCCGCCTTAACGAACATCTGTGAACAGCGTCTGAGAACAGCACAGCCCCTGAGAACAGCACAGCCCCTCTCCACAGGCAGGGGCCGAGGAAGCCCAGAATTCTGTGCCCACTCAGGTCAGCCAGGTGACCAGACACTCTACTGTTGTAATAGAAAAATGTATATTTTAACGATTCTGTTCCACAGGACAAATTTGGAGTCTATGCACTTCCAGTGGTTACCAAAAAAAAAAAAAAAAAAAAAAGTTAGTGGGTCTCTGGAGCCCTCTGGAGGGACATTTTAATTTTGCTGCCTAGGACAGGAGAATAAAGTCAGCAAATGCTGAAGGATTAAAACTGAATAAATATTCCAAAGCATGAAAACAACTCTCCCAAGTGAAATGAAGGGGCATTCCCGGGGACGCTCTCGAAGGACAGCTTGTTCCCCGAGAGGGGCTGCCCGGCGGACACAACAGGTGACCGTAAACCCACTCACAGCCCTCCAGCCAGAGAAGCAGGGGAAGGGAATTTTCACAACGTTATTCAACCCAAACTTTCTGAAGTATCATTTTAAGATATGTTCACTATGAAAGCTGAGTGAGATTTTTACATCCTGTTTTGGGACTCGGTCTTGGGACTCCAGGGGCATCACACTTGCCAGCCACACCCACGTGTGCTCGCTCTGAGCCCCCATGGCCACCGGCCCCGGCTCAACAGCGCCGCCCTGGTGCCGGGGCTGCGACTTGCGGGCGGCACGAGGGCCGATTCTCCCTGAAGGCAGCGCCAGCCACGTGTGTGGGTTGCCTGGTCCCTGCGGGGTTTATCCGAGCTCAAGGACCACATGGAATGAGTAACCCAGGAAGCGTGGAGACACTGAAAACCCACGTCAGGCAGAGCAAGGTGGGGGTTACAGAGAAACCAGGACAGCCCACGAGGGTTCGGCAATCCAGCCAGGACCTTACAGGAAGAACAGAGAAAAACTCCCAACACCGCTGATGGTGAACAAAACGCAGTGTGTGCTTTTAGTCAGTTTGAACAAAGGATGTATTCTTGCCTTAATAATTTAATTATTCTGTGAAAGTATAAAGGAGAGCATGGAGCATAATTGGATTATTTTCCTGGAATCCAATCTATATACAAAATTCAGTTACTCCTTTTTCGCAGTGGTTATTCCATTTCTGTGACAACTTCAGTGCAAGATGCTAACTGTGCCAGCCTCAGAGCCCAGAGAGATCATTAAATAGCAAGGACATTACAAAGTCACCCCTTTGGGGAATTCATTTCCTAGTTCGGACTCCAGTCTATCACTTGTGCAGGTTTTACACACTCTGGGAGTACCTGCTTCCTGATCTGTAAGGTGGGAGTCTGTCTCCTCGCAGGGCTGCCGTGAAGATGAAATGCGTGTGTGTTACGTGTGTCGGAAGCTTCGCCCACTTCCGACAGCCACAGGGGCAGGAGATGTTAGTGACCGGAGAAAAGAGACTTGTGGGAATATCCCTAACTGCACCTCGTAAGTTATCACCGTCACCCGTGGAGTAATGTCACACAGCTATGCCTAGGCTGTAGTCTTCCCCCTGATTCTAGCATTTCATGCACTTCAGATCAAGTAGACCACTTACCTGAAGGAATGACAAAAGGATTCAAGGTCGTGTTGCCCTTTTTACAAATGTAGCCCAGTTTCTGAACACATTCCAGGTTTTCCCACTTAGCATTTTTCCCGGGGTTTAGTGACACACAGCTTTTTCCAGGTTCGGCGGATGGACTTCCTTTGAGGAAAAGGAGAAATTGAGATGGGACTATGTAGGTGTCACAGGCAGATGTCTGCAGCAGACACCCCCATCCCTGCTGCACAGTCGCAAATAAATGCTTGCTGAATGCAAGCAGAAGACGGGGGGCTGTCTGCCGTTTGTCTTGTTGTTGGAGCACCCCAAGGCCCAAAGTGTTGCTAATACATGAACACTTCTCGTAAATACCTGTAGTTTTCACAATATCACCTCATTAAACTAGACCACAAACACTGAACATGCCTCACATTCGCTTGCATTATGCATTATAGAGAGGCGCCTAAACGAACACAGGATGTCGTAACAGCCTTGTTAGACACTGTAAATACCCCCCAAAAACCAGGCCAAGCTAACAGTGCGGATCTGGGCCTGGGGAAACTTCCTCCAGCTAGAGAGGAGATGGGCAATGGAAGGGAGAGTGCTTGCCAAGGGCTCCCTGAGCTCATGCCTCTTGCTCCAGAACGTTCTCAGCTCAGCTACTGACGAGTGTCTTTCCCAGCAAACCCTCTGCCCGTGTCTTACTGGGAGCCAGTGGGGAACCAGAGGGGTCATCTCTGCGAATGCGATGGACGCAGGCCCTGACACCGTTTCTCTTGCTTTCCACTCCAGAATGTACCGTTTTAGACCCGGAGCTGTGAGAACAAGCTCCAGCCCATGCCCGAAGACGGGGGAGCGAGGAGCAGTGTGGGAGCTGCCGAGTGACACCGACATACGCAGGGCCTGGCCTGACCCCCGCCCCGTCCCGCCATCCTGCGAGACGGAAATCACATCCCTGCTCCAGGAGGTGCTTTCGGAAAATTTGAAGGTTATTTGAATAACACAAAAAGAAAAAGTTGTCAGCAGTAAGTACAAAGATGTTGTTAAAAATTGTTAATGTTATGACCAAACTCACAGGATCACAGAACCGATACGGTGAACAGATACGGTGTCCGAACCAGAAGGAAATTTTCAACAATAATAGATTTTATAGCTATTGGCTATTAATAGATGGCTATTGGTGTATTACTTAGTAAATCATCTTATGCATTTAATAATCAATACTCACCACTACCAACTTTAATGTATCAATTAGTGCTCTTTTTAAATGACCACTTTTTATCTGAATCCATAGTGTAAGTCATTTATGTAAAACACCCTCAATTTGAATGCGCATTATTTTAATAGGCGCATTACTTGGTAAGTGCTCTACCGAATGCACGACTGAATAATCCACAGAATAGCAATTTCTGATATTCCACAAAATTTCTTATATTAATCTGAAGAAATGCTCATACTATTTCCAAAGACTATTTAATCCACCACCTATTTCTCAGGAACATGATTTAATAAGGAAGGGCATTTCTTTTCTTTTCTCATTAAGTTTCCAATTTCATTCCTCAGCTTCACAAAAGTTAACCCCCAGATTTTCTCACTGAACTGTTGGCATGCAAGTGGTTAAATATGACTATCATTACTGTCAAAGTGAGTATGAAATTACCTGACTTGCCCAGTGTCCCACAATAATTTAGCAACATAGAAGAATAAACTCTCGTCCCCCAATAAATGTATTATTGTCTAGCTGTCTCCAATTAAAAGAACTCAGCACTGTATTGTGTGTTCATGGTAGGCAGACAAATTAAACCCTGATCCTTAAAAAATGATGTGATATTCTCTGCAGTAACGTGTCCTCTCCATATTCCAGAGGAAAACAGAGCTGATTTTCATTATAAGCCTCTCGTGACAACTGTGCAACCACCATGCAACAAAAGTGGAATTTCATGTAAAATCTAATCCATTTAAGGCCAAATATAGCCCCTTAAAATTCCCTCTCATGTTTTAGCATCTATTCTGAATATTATTTTATCATCTTTTTTCTGTTTTCTATAGCATATTCATATAAATTGGTGCATAAAGACGATGGAGGTTTCAATATTCTAGCCAAATTCAGGAACCCTCCAGTGGCTTTAACCCGATCAGACGCAGTCTGGGCATCTGAGAACACCGTCGGATACCGTGTGTGGTGGAGCAGGAGGGACAGAAGCCCCCCTCCTCTCGCACGCTTGTGGCACTGCCCGGCAGTAGTGCACTCTGCCCGAAGGGTTGGGGTGTCTCCGAGTCACCTAAACCAAGAGCCTCGAGCAGCTGCCCACAGCAGGCGCAGCTGGTGGTGGCGAAGATGCAGGCACTTGCTCATCATCGCTCTTTTGTTTTCTCTGATCAGTTGCTTCATGTAAGGCTCACGCTTAGGCCTCTTGTACGTTCTGTTGGTCGTGTGTTACGGCAATTTGGAAACAAATAGTTGAGGCTGGTTTCTGTCCTCTGAGAAACAGACAGCAGTTGAAGGCTTGACCACGCCTCGACCACATTTTCCTACTATTAAATTACAAATTATCGATAAAATTGCCAGTAAAGGTTATGCTAGAATTCAATATTAAAATCTGTGACCAAAATGTTATTTTAACCCAACTCTGTCAGATTACAAACAGGAGTAGTGGTGGTAATGTAGACAGACTTCCAGACCGTCGGAAGAGCTACAGTGCAACTGTAAATAACTCAAGGCTTGAGACAAAAAAGATCCTCCAGCCAAAAAGATTTTCGTTCACTGCAATGCACTGTGTGTGTGTCTGTGTATGAATGTGTACAGATAAAACTATGCACACAGAGAGTCCTCTAACATTAGTATATAGCACAATACATATTATATATACCATGGAGACACATATATAACTGGAATGCTGTAAAATTCAAAACACTATGACAAAAGAGCCAAAGTCCAGTGGTCCAAAAACAGAAAGCGCCCTGACTGCCAAACTTTCCAAGCAGATCCTCGATAATCATTTCAAGGGTGACGACAATGTTGATGTAACATGAGGTCTATAAAAAAAATGCTAGAACAGCAAAATCATGTTTGAGTGTAGCCACGTTTGTGTTTGACTGTGAAGCTCAGCAAATCCAGGATACGCTGAGGTTCACTGTTCACAGAGACGGTGTTGATTTGCGCGACAATCCTGACAGAGCCCCTGCAGTTCCAGGAACTCAGAGCCAGCGGACAGAGGCGAGAGCAAGGTGGGCGACGGGCCACGTGGGGTGACGCCCCCCAGTCCTTCCCTTTGAGATCTATGTTCAGGACGTGAAGTTCTCTGCACCACCCAAGTGACCGAAATCCAACCCCAGGACCAAGCCACCGAGGCTAAACCCTACCTGGTAACCAGTTCAGATACCGAAAGGGGCCACCGCCACTCCACTGCCAGCCGGTGTTGAAACTCAGGCTGTTCAGCCCAATCCAGAGCCCCGACGTCAGGGAACCGGTCAGTCCTGTTGGAGAAAAACAAAACCCGACGTTCAGAAAAGACAGTGAAGTCAGACTCAGGGTTAAGTGCTTGAGTCAAAATGTATGGGGGGGAATCAGTCTCCTTTTGATCCCCCCAGTAATCTAAAGCAAGCGCAATTACTACCACCGTTCGGAGGATCAAGAACCTGCAGCCGAGGGTCCGGGAGAGCAAGGTGTTTCTGCGGAGGCTGCACCCAGGCCAGCGGGCGTCCAGCCCACATCTTCCACTCTGGGACGCACCCTCAGGGTGCATCTTATTCAGACCAGACTATACTCAGCTGTCATCATATAGGGACATTTTTATTTCCTTTTAGAGTAAAAATCAGATTTATTTCATATAAAAGTCAAAGTTTTGCTTCATGAAAAAGTTTAATAAAAATTTCCGTCTTTGGCTTTGATAAGTTATTACCCTAACCTCATATTTCAGAGCTGATTCTAAGAATTTTATTTTATGATACTTTTTAAAGTTGATTGTCCTTATGAAAATGATGACTAAATTCTAAAGATTGGATGTTTATACTGACATACTCCACACTTTATTTAGGCAGTTAATAAGCCCTCATTACAGCGTTTCAGCCTCGGCACCGGTCCTGATGTCAGTAAAAACCCAGACTGTGGGGGCCTTGCACACGTAACGGGCCATTTCCAACATCTTTTTAAAAACTGTGCATGAGCATTCTCTGCACATTCTCTGTAAATGAATAGTTTTTAAAAACACTTCACTAAAAGGAAGCCATCCTTTGGCTGTAATAAAATACCAGCCTCAATTACCCGTACACGCCTGTGTGAACAGGATTAGAGCCGCGTGTGCTTACGCTAGAGGGTATATTCCCCAGCCACACTCTAACCAGGGAGAGCCCCCGCCTGCTGAGCGTTCTCTGTAATCCCAAGCCCTGACCTTGCTCATTTAACCCTCACAAACGAGGAGCAGGTGCCATCGTCTCCATTTTGGAGATGAGGAAACTAGAGTTGAAGTTTGAACACGCAGCTAACCCAGCGGAGCTGAAACCTGCACCGGGTCCGTCTGACAGCGAAGCCCCAGCTCTGCGGCCCTGAAGCCGCCACAGTCACGAACATGTACCTCCAAGTTTCCAGCGTGTATATTCATGTCACAAATTCAAATACATGTGCCTGCAGCAACTCAATGCCCAAACATAGTATCTGGTATTTTTTGCACCGTTGTGCAGCTCCCTTGGGAGCACACAGCCGGAATGTTCCGCTGCTCCGCGTCCACCCAAGTCCCCTTGCACAGGAACTGCCCAGGGCGAGGGTCAGCTTGAAGCGGGTGGGTGGGCTGAGGCCTAAAGGGAAGAGTTCACCGCTGGAGGCATCTGCTGAAAAGCAAACCTGCTGTGTGATGGCTTAAAGCGACAACGCTTTAAAAATGAATGAACTTGAATACTGGCATGTAAAAATCAATGAACATTAATGCAAATTCACTCATTTTTGCCAAGTGTTCTGGGAAGCAACATGAGGAGTGGGCACAGGTCCCTCAGCAGGGGTGGGGGTGCTTCTTACATCTTGGGAGGGATCTTGTCTGACGCCTTGTTTTGCGAACGGGGACGCGGGGGGGCAGACGTGGGGGGTGGCCCACCGCCAGGGTCCCGCATGGGATCGCAGGGTGCAGCTCCGCGTCACCAGGGCAGCCGATCCCTGCTCGCTTCCCCGCGCCCCGGGCCAGAGGACTGAGGACGGCGGAGACCCTCAAAGCCAAGGGCAAAGACCCAGGTGCGCGACTCAGCCACGAGTCACGACCCGGACATTAGCAGCGCCCCGAACTCACTCCTGTGGCTGCAGAGTGGGGGGTATGAAAAGTAACGAGACAGTTACTACAAAGCCGGCGGGGGCAGTGGCGTTATCTAGAGGGAGCGCGCTGAGTCCTGCATCCCCGGAGGCACCCAAGCGCGCACGGCTGCGTCTTCTTCACTCTTTATGTTCCGCGCAGCCCCAGGGGTGGATTCTGAGTCGGGAGCACTGGATGGGCTTGCCCTGACGGGCACTCACCCCTGGGGGGCCACGGGCAGGCGCTCCAGCCGCGGTCGTGGAGCAGGGAGCGTGGGCGAGGGTGTGGAGGGGCACAGAGCCGGGGTGGGGGGGGCCTGAAAGGCGGCATCTCCCACCCGTCTGCAAAGGGCATGGCATGGGGCCCCCTGCCCATCTCCCCTCTCGTGCTTCTCTCCAGTCCTGACGCTCGCAGCCTCACTCTGCGTGGCCTTCCTCTAAGCCCTGGCACCCTACGTTCCCCCAGGTGCCCGTCTCTGCCTCCTCGGGGTGGGCCGGCTAACCCAGTCCGCCAGGATGGCCGCTTTCCCAAAGGGCAGCACTTCCCCGAGGAACTGGCCCCTGACCAGCCTGCAGTAACCGGTGCTGCGTCTCCACAGCTCAAGGACACCTGTGAGTCTGTTATGTCACACACGGCTGTCAACAGTGTTTTCATTACTACGTTATTATTTAATCTCTTTAGGGAAGTCAAAGATGCTGACTAGAAGTCACTGTCCTGCCTCCCTCAGGTAAACAGACCCTCGGCGTCTGGCGGAGAAACCTCTGCCCCCCAGTCCTCCCCCGGAAACGCCCCTGGGCTCAGAGCCAGAGTGCAATTACAGGTCACGTTAATAATTACTGTATTGAATCCTATGGAGTATCAGATGAGTTTTCGTTAGTATTTTAAAGTCATCCTAACTTGAACAATAATTGTCTCTATACTTGCAGACTGGCCGGCAACTGGAGATGCAGCTCAAAGAAGCATTTCTAAAATGCCAAAATAAGACCACTCCCCAAACTGATCACTCCAGTATCAAACAAAATTCATCAGTTGAGAAAATAAGGGAATTTAAGTTTCCAAAGCTACAAATAACTCACTGATTGTTGGAGCAATGCACATAGATTTTGTCTGAGATGACTTGATTAAGTTCCCGTGTTTGCCATGATGAGAAGTGCTTGCTCCCACCTTCCCCACCGGCTCCATGACCTTCCAGGCTTGTTTGGAAGAATCAAATCAGTTAATACACAGCAGTGCTTCATGCAGGCCTGGCACGTGGAGTTTGTCCAATAAGTGCAAGGTATTATTATTATTATAACCATGATTATTATTTATAGCTCCAGAATGCATTAAGGTTGGCAAAGATGCCCTTTGGAAATAAAACTCAAGCCCCACATTAAATATATCACGTAATGTAGATGCATGCCATCCAAAAATTTTCTCTAAAGTGCTTTTATCATTTGATAAAGGAACTTATCAAATTTTTTAGTATTGCTATAAAAAACATCATTTCCACATGTTAATTTTTTAAATTTTTCTGCATGTCATCTCTGAAATTGTTATATATTTACTTTTGCACTTAATTATAAAAGAAGACATACTGATGTCCAATAATACACTAGTTTTCTTTTCAATTTTGAGGACCTTTTTTTTTTTCAGTTAACCAAAGGAAACTGACAAAAACAATCAGGGTAACAGGCTGAATTTCACTTCCTCCATCGTATTTCGGTTCTTTAAACCCAAATTCTGCACACATGTGGTTGTGGATCCGATTCAGGAATGGAGGATGAAATGGAGTGAACGGCTCTCGCCAGGGTGGAAGCAGAAGTGAAGATGAAGAAACGCCCGTGGGTGGGTGGCATGACCCCGCTGGTACAGCTGCATCAGGGGCCCCACGGGGAGGTGTCCGCCTGGCTGTGCCTGGGGGGCTCGGCCTGGGGAAGGCAAGACCCCCGTGTCCCGTGGTAGGGGACCTCGCCCGTAAAGAAGCAGGGAAATGACAGTCACTCACGAGCGCCATGAGCTCTGCGGTGAAGCCCAGGGCCTGGCAGGCAGCTGTTCCACGAGCGGCGGCTAATTTCATCTCAGAACCGTGAAGCTGCATATACACCCCCCCAAAACAGGCAAAATCCCTTTTAGGTTTTTTCTTTCCCCATTGAACATTTGTTTCCCTCAAGGGCCTGATATTTTCGACTTCAGGAGAAGCAGGAAGCAGGACAGATCTCATCAGGGAAGCGGTCCTCACTCGGATGCCAGCGCAAATGTGCTGACTGGTTCCTGGCTTTGGAGAAGACCAGGGAGGCCTGGGGGCTGCGTCTGGCCCTCCCGGGACGCGATAACAGTGCTGCTGGTCAGGGCAGCCTCTCCTAGGGGGCCGCCCCCTCCTGAGCAGCGGAGAAGAGCACAAAGTAACCCGTGCTGCGTCCCTGGGCTTCCAGAAGGCCAGAGAACAAGCACAAATCGGAAGTGTCCAGATAACATGGCCCACAAACAGTGCTTAGAAAGCAGCCGCCCGAAACCTGGCAACCTGTCGACTTCTCTCCCCGGGCCGGGGTGTGCAAACAAGTCCAGACAGCCTCGGTGACCCTTCTGTTCCTTCCCCATGTCATGAATTCCTTTTTGTCTCATTCTCCCACTTTTACACCTGGCTGTAAACATTAACAGCCCTGATACTTTCTCCCAATACCAGCAAGGCCAAAGGACAGCCCAAGCAGATGATTTTAGCAGAAGGAAACATAATCCCACCTTGGGGTTGCTGAATGGCCGTGCCGAGGTCTAGCTCCTTGAACTGTGTTCCAGTGGTCGGAGCACAGCACCGGAAAACAGTCGGGAGATGTGCGAGGCACCGAGGCCAGGCTGGGGTGCTGGAGTTCCACCAGGCCCCGGGCCGAGCGCACCCATGGCCCCCATGTGCAGCCGGGCCATGTGCCAGACACATGCCACCCCAGGCACAGAGGCTTCTGGTCAACCCTCAAGGTCACCCAGTGAGCAGAGCCAACCCTGCTGGGGGGACTGGGAGCAGCTGCAGACACGGCTGCACTAAGCACTTGGAAAGGGTGGTCCCTCAACCCCCAGCCCCAGGCTCACCTGGGAGGGCATCGAAATGCAGGTGCCTGGGCCCACCTCACACCGATCGGGACTCTCTGGGGATTCTGCCCACGCCCCTTGCCCTTTAACGGGGTCCCCAGGTGACGGACAAGCACCTACCTCCTACCTGGCATGGGCTGTCAGTTGCCCAAAGGTCAGGGGGAATTTCCAAAGAATCATTTCTATTTTGCTGCATTGTTGTTTGTCAATCCAAACACTCATTGAGACGTTCTCGCGGGGTAGGCTCTGCAGTTTGCCTTCTTTTTGTCACTTAATTTATGTTCATCTGGGACTTTCAGCTCCGTGTGTGTCTGCTGAGGGCTCGGCTATGTCCCAGGCAAGGAGGGCACCTCACACTCAAGGACCAGATATGGTGTGGAATGAACAAATGGGTGAAAAAATAACAAACGAGTGCATTCATCGTTTTGTAGGGAAATAGCACATATGTGTAACTCACTACGCTAAGACTGGTGAGCAAATGAGACAAATTCAGATGGAAACAGAGAAGGGTGCGTGGAGAAGATTGCATTCTGACTGTATAGTTTCGGATATTTCAGAAGAGGGAAACACAGAGGCCAAGGGAAAAGCTGGGAAAAGAGGAGGCCGGACTTTCACTCTGCAGACCTCAGGCTGAAGGGGTGGCTGCCGGGGAAGCCGTCGACGCCAAGCCAAGGCACTCTCCTAACTGCTGGGAAACAAGCCACCCCTGAGGGCCCTGACCTCCCGGTGGTCCTGCACAGAGCCTCAGCACCCCCCGCAGAGGCATCGGGGTGAAGTGGGAGCGGGGGTCCAGGGCAGGGAAGGGGGGATGCTTTGTCTTCCATGCTGATTTCCAGCGCGTGCACTTTAGAAGCCAAAGCAGATACTGTCTTACCAGCAGACATTAGTGCTTTCACTCTGCACAGTCCTAGAAGGACAGATGCTTGCAAAACACAAAGCTGCGGAAGGGGTGACAGTCAGTTCTGACCCCAGCAGGGCAGGAGTCAGGGAGAGGGGCAGGGGCTGCAGCTTCCGGGCAGCTCTGGGCTGGGCTCTGCCTGGGGGGCAGGACCTTGCCTGGCTGTTGTGGACCCCAGGGGGCTAACGAAAGGCTGGCTCGGGTTAGAGGACATGTGGGCACCCCTGGACCAGCCAGGAATGGCCGGGCTCAGGGCAGGGATGTCTTCTAACTCTGAGCCTGGGGTCCTTGGACCTTTCCCTGCACAGAGCTCTCAAGACCATCAGGACCTGCAAAGTGACGCTGGCTCGGGAGAGGCCGCCACGTGGCCTCCTTGGTGTCATTTCCAGGGGATGGGCCATGAAGCCACTTGCAGCATCCGCTGTGCCCGGGCGCCCCCCCTGGAGCCAGGCGCCCTGCTCCCCAGCCCTTACCTGTCAGGTACGTCTGCTCGTGGATCTCCGTGATGCTCAGCAGCTCGGCGCCCTGCTGCTGGCAGCTCCTCCGTGCCTGGTGCCAGGACAGTGCCGCCTGGGAGTTGATCTGGTAGGAGACACTGGTCAGCGGGTCCTTCTTCCACAAGCTCTTGCTCCCCTCGACTGGAAAGAAGCCACACGGGTCCGCGGCATTAGGCGCGGAAAAGACCTCAGTGGAAAATATCCTTCAGGTGCACCTGGCAGCTTTATTGCCTAAAGCAGTGTGTATGTGTGTGTGTGTGTGTGTGTATGTGTGCATATATATGTATATGTGCACGTGTGCCTATGTGCACATGTATATGTGTGTACATGTATGTATATGCATGTATCTGTACATGTGTGCATATGTATATGTGCATTGTGTATATGTCTGTGTGTACATGTGTGTATCTGTATATGTGCATGTGTGTATATGTATATGCATGTACATGTGTATATGTGCATCTGTATGTGTATATGTGCATGCATGTATATGTATATATCTGTACATGTGTGTATGTATATGTGCATGTGTGTACATGTGTGTATATGCATGTGTCTGTATATGTGTGTATGTGTATGTATCTGTACATGTGTGTATATGATGTGTGTATACATACATGTGTGTATATGTATGTATATGTGTATGTATATATATTTTTCCACTTGTTACTTTTAAAGTGCCTATGAGATTCTTTTCTGAAATGAAGGTGGGAGTTTTCAGAGGACGAACCCCCTCCAATCCCTCTCACATCCCCAAAGAAAGAAAGGGGGGCCTTGTCTCCCTGTTTTTCCACTGGGACATTTGGGATCAGATGATTTGGGAAGTGAGGAAAATCTGGAAACTAAGCTACCAGCCCAGCTTCCTCAATCCTGAAAAGTAAAATAAATGTATTTCTTCTCTCAGCAAGAGAGTGTTTTGCCTGGGCACTGCAGGGGTCTTTTTAGAAGCACCACCAGGAAGGGTGTGGGCTCCGCAGACAGACGGACCTGGCACCGCCATGCACAAGCCACTGGACTTGGCTAAATTATTAATGTTGGAGCCTCATTTTCTCACCTCTGGAATAGAGTTAATACATGTAAAGCTCCTGCACATAGCGGGGCTGTTAGCCTTTCTTCCCTCAGAGTAGAAAATGATTCCTTCAGCTTCTTTTTTCCATGCTATTTTATAATTCCCAATAGACTCCATAAACTTGGGTTCACTCCATGAAAGACCAACAATATAGACAGATATAGACAATATAAACACTTTTTATAGCCTATTTCATTAGCTTAAATGGTGTGAAATTTCTCTTTAATCACCCTAATAATATAAAACTCTACTTAAGAGTCATATGAAATAATAATCCTTCTGTTTATTTTTAGGAAGAAAGAAAGGATTATGTAACTTCTCCAATTTTCTAGGAAGCATTTGGCTTGCTAAGAAATTGGGCAATTTTCCACGTATGCTTGGCCCACACTGTCCTGATTCTTTACCCCGTGCCTCATCGTCTCTGCGCCTGATGGGGAAATGATCCCAGGCCTTTGTCATTCTCACACCACACATTGCAACCTGAAATGTGCACACCAGAGAGGAAGAGAGAAACACCAATATGTCATTAGGCAACAACATAGGAATATCTAAGCTGTTTTAACCAAAAAATCACTGTATGTTTAGATAAAAAAATAAATTTGAACTAGTAATGTTAGACTTAAATTACAATGGCCTGAAACCTTACTAGTTTTGTGTCCAAATGGACGCTTCTCAAATAAATGAGACCTATTTAGGGTTTATTTGAAAATGGAGAGGCTTTAAATGAACAAATATATTTACATGCTAATAAGGAAGTCTTGGAATTTGGAAGTTTTGTTTATATTATGGTAGAAAATGCGGGATGTAAAAGAAGGGTGGCTACTTTCTTGTTCAGGAAGGGAGGAAAGGGCTCTAAATGCCCAAAATTTGACTCCTGTCTTCATTTGACAAGCAAGGGATTAAACTGTCTCTCCGTGAACGTATCGGTTTGCTGACTCTATAGCTTCCTGGCAGCTCAAGCCGATACTGAAAGCTGAAGTTGCAAGGTACGGAGAGTTGAGAGAAAGGGGTCTTTTCCTTTTCCTGTTCTCATGAAACTTGAAAATAAATGTCTAAATAGAAGGAAAACATTACAATAAACATTGCAGAAGACAATGAGGAGAGACAGTCAGTGCCCACTGGGTCATGGTTGGTCCCTTATCTTCCTGGGGTGAACCTGTGAGTTTCAGGCTTATGTAAAAAGTGTTCTTTGGAAAGGAACACAAAGCAAGGACAATGAAATAGATCTGGAAATTGCAAAGCCCTTAAAAAGGAGGCATAGGTTTATAAAATGTGTTTTTAAAACTTAATGTATATTGGAATAAATAATTTTCTTAAATTTCTATAGTTATTTTACTCTTACATTTAAGAGGATACACATATCCTATTATATATCACATATATATAATATATATATATAAAATTTTGTTTTGAAGATGTAAATTAAAGGTAATAGATTTAAAAGAATATTCTACAGAACAGACCTAGAATATCTTCCAAAACACATCCCTTCTAGTTGTGAGGTCGTTTTGTGATGTTCCCTCCACATTTCAGTCATTAAATCACACATTCACCCAACAGCTGTTTGATTGGCACATCTGAGCGCGAGACACTCCTCAAGGAAATGCGCGAGGAGCTCCAGGAGCGCAGACAGATTTAGAAGCCCCCATCCCTTCCGGAGGAGCTGAGCCAGGGACACGCCTCGGATGCTGGAAGGCAAGTTCTGCTTCATCTTAGGAAGAAACAGCTCAAGTTCTTCCGCCCAAGCACCAAGCCCTCCTCCCGCAGACATCACACCCTGTCTGCCCTGCAGGTTGTCGGCCTCGGGGGCTGCTGGGTGTGTGTGTGTGCACGTGTGCGTGCGTGCACTGTGGGCCTGCTGCCGGGAGCCCGCAGACTCGGTGGGTTTTCACCCAGAAAGCAGCGTGGGGCTTCCAGAAGGTGTTGCCCCAAGAGATGAAGTTTGCTTTCAGCGGTGGGAGCCCTGGTTTTATTTGACTCTCTCAAGTGTGTTGTGAGTTGCACTGTGGTACCACGCAGGCTTTGGAGAGGGGGTGATGTGGGCCGGGGCCCCAGGAAGTCTCACTGTGAGTGGGGCGGGGGCGACGCAGCCACCCCAGGCCACTCCCGAGGGTCGCCCCGAAGGGAAGGGCAGAAAGTCCTAGGAAACACCCGGAAACAGAGGCTGCCCCACTGGGTCCCCAGCAGCAGGGAGGGCCCAGGGGTGGAAGTTCAGGGGAGAGAGGAAGGGGGACGAGTGGGGAGGTCAGTGAGGCCACGGCTCTCCCTGCCCCCCATCCCGGCCTCCGCTCAAGCCTGCCGGGAGGGGCGCGAGTGGCCGACTGTGGACCTCACACGGCACCACGGGCCCCAAAGCCCTGGAAAACAGCTGACAGTAAAATGGGAACTGGAGAGAGATATATTTGGTGAAAATAAGGGGGTCGTTTCCGGCGGGGAATGTTGGGATTTGGGGGTGCAGTCGAGCCACGTCGGCCCACTCCAAATCGATTCCACATCCACACTCGATGCCCAGGCCAGGGGCCTCAGCGGCTCGTGGTCTCCGCCGTAAGACGGGACGGTGGCACCGGAAGGGGTGGCTGCGGGCACGGCCGGCGGGGAGCGGGCAGTGACTCTGGGGCAGTTCCAGAGAAGCCCCGGGCCTCACGGCCGGGCTCCGTCCCGGGGGTACTCACATTTCAGCGGACAGAACCCGAACAGCTTATCCGTGTCGTAGTCGGTCGTGGTGCCGCACCACAGCCACCCGTCCGACCGCCCGGCGCTGGTGCAGTCCGCGTACCACTTGTTCTCGAACTTGAAGGGGAAGGCGCAGGTGTCCCCATTGGCGTTGCCCAGGAGGGTGTACATGGCTGCGGAGAGAGCCGCGCCCTGAGCAGGGTGCCCCGCTTGGTGGTCCTCACAGCCAGCCCCGGGTTGTTGCTTCCCTTCTCTCGCCCTGTCTCCCCCACTCCCCCAACCCCGGCCTTTGCTGGGTGCGAACGGCCGTCCACCCTTTAGGAACAGTTGCGGCACCCCTTCATTTCCGCTGCCTTTTGGACCAGATTTTCCTCTTTCCTCTCGAGAGGGAAGAGTCATCAGTGTCCCGAAACCAGCTGTGCTTCTGCATTTCCTGCAGAGCACAGGGTAAGCCTAGGACATCCTTCCTCTCGGTTTGAATCCTCAATTATCGAACCTCCAGATGGGCGGCAACCTGGAAGCTGCACGGCCCAAGAGCACAATCGATGACCAAACCCCCTCCAGCCTCTGCCACATCCCTCAGCAGCGCCTGCCACGAAGGACTGGATCTGGGCAGGGTCCAAACCACGCCGGGAAAGAAACCACCTGGAGCCACCAGGCACCGTCTGCCAGTGGCCTCGTCTTTACAAGGCCTAAACTCAGGTGGGAGTGACCAAATGACCAACACGGGAAGCTCCAGTTTCTTCCAGAGAAGATAACTGAAACCCAGGTAGGATCCTAGGATTAGGACTTGGCTTAAGATGAAGCAGTTGGAGGAGCTCGTCTCTTGCTGACAAGAGGACAACCTGGCAGCTCATTCCGTGGCTTGTGGGAAGGGTCTTTCGTTGCAGGGACCCGAGTGGGGTAGGAACCTCTGCTTGAAGCCTGCGGCCTCTAACTCTGTCCTACGCAGGACGTTCCATGTCCTATGACTTGAAAAAGTTCTTAAAAGACATTGAGTTTTTAAAATAATATAAAGTTCATAAAACCCATGGTACGGAGCTTCACATACACGAAGAGAACGGCAAAGGCTCAATCCTTTTCTCTTTCCTGGGCTCAGCCTGCGTACCCATCCCGCTGTAAAAACTAGATTTACATTTAATTACCACAAAATTACACTGACTTTTTGTCATCTGGGTAGCTGTGAATAACCTTAACATGCCATTCTCGCTTCGTTCCACTACGTTACAGGCCTGCATCCCCCTCGTTGTATACACCACATTCAGGAGTGACGTTGGCCCCTTTCCGACGTCACAGGCATCTGTGCCTGCACATAAGAAACCCACTCGGACCCCCATGGCCAGGTGCCAGGCCCTGAGGCAGCCTGGTGCTGGGCCCAGGGGTCTACAGGTGCCTTCCAGAGCTGATCCACCTGCTCAACAGGTAAGGAGCCGCAGGACATGGTGGGCGCCAAGCAGACCCCACCCGGCTCCTCGCTGTGGCCAACTCACGTTTCCCCTTGTGACACTAACTTCCCACAACCCTTCCGAGTCCAAACCCCGATTCTGTCGGCACCCCTGGCCTCAGCCAGCCTTCGCCCCACGTTTTCCTTATACAGAGGGGACTGTGCAGCTCTATGGCACGTTCCATTGAACAGATTCCGAGGCCACTCCGGGTGCCAGGCCCTCTGCAGGGACATCCTGGGCACGGGAGGGTGGCTGGGGGGACAGCACGTGGCCCCATCTGGTCGGCACACAGCCAGTTCCCTGGAGGTGGCCGTTTGGGGGATGTGGGGACATGGGGATCTGTGTCTGCTCCGAGCACCGGCCTCTGGTGGCTCTCGCAGGGGCTGAAGTGTGAGAGCCACCCCAGACCCCAGGCCTGGCTGGGAGAGGGGAGCCGCAGCTGTGGGGAAAAGTAAACTGAGCCCGGTGTCTCGGCCCCGGCTTCCTCGCACTGGGAAGTCCTCCCTCAGGGCTTCTACCCGTTCCTGGAATTTGACTCACTCAAGTGTGGTTCACTCTCGCCCTGCCCTAAAACATTCTAAGTTCCTCCTTGACGGCGGCCTCTCATATGACTTCCAAACCCGCCTGATTCTCAATCAGTGTCTCAGGGAACCGTGTCCTGCCCCAGCCCCTGCTCCACCCTCTTCCTTAGTCAAAGGAGCACGGAGAGCTGGTGGGTTCGCCTTACTGAGAACTTGGCTCCGAGGCTGAAGCTCGACTGCGGTAAGGGCTTCAGCTCATCCGAGCGGGCCCAGTAACGGAGTGACCTTGGAAACACGTACTCTCTTGTTCCAAAACACGGTGTTTGCTTCATCTCAGGGTCGTTCTGGATAACACTAAACGCCACCCACATATCCTGCCCCGAATGTCGTTATAACACCCTCAGCCTCAGGGACTGGCCCCTGCAAAAGCTTCAAGTTCTCCTTTTTTCCAGTCGCCAGAGAACGAAATTTGGCCAACATAAGAGAAAGTTAATACCTCATTTTATTTAACCTTCAAAGGACCGAAAGCATCAACCGTATATAAAATGATTTTTCCTTTTTTGCTAATGGTGCTACAGCTTTCTAAGATATCTAACTAACACATGACACATGAAGTTACAGGCTTGTTCCTCAGCTTTCCTAATCTTCTGATTTTCATAGTCTCTAACTACTCACAAGATAACAGAATAAATCAGAAACACTCAGAAACCCAAACTGTCGCTGAATTCGCCAAGATTTCATTTTGGCAATCTGTATTGGCAAAGAATGCTGTCCCTTGGGTCACTTCTCCGGAGATGCCTTAAACCCAAGGAAAAAACTATTTGGTTACATTCATTTATCACTACAACCTTAAAATGTCACGTGGGAGGCTTTGGGTCCAAGACTACAGTGAAAATTAATTTCTAAAATTGTAATGCCTAGTTTAAAATATATATCCTAGAAAAAGTTAAAAGAAATGACTTCCCATTGATCAATAGCTAAATGTTCATTCGGGACTTTTCGCCTTATTTATCCACTATCGTATTCTCACAGTTAGTAAGTTCCTAACACAAAGAAGGTGCTCAGTTAACGTTTCCAGTGCAAGCCAAACACACACGTGCCTGTTTCCTGAGTTAGTTTCCAGCTAAGAGCAAGAGACCCATTTCTCAAGGAGGTCAAGGGTCACAGCCTCTCACCTTCGTAGCCGCGGGAGCACAGGTCGCTGGCGGTCCCGTAGATCTTCCATCTGCTCCACAGCCCTGACCCCTTGTAGAGCATCACGTTCTTCTCCTGCCTGTTGCCATAGTTAAAAAACAGGTCCGCGCCCTTGAGCCCGAGGAGCGTGTCGTTTCTGCACTCCCACTTCTGCAGCTCGCTTTTCGTGTCGCAGGCGTACAGGGTCACGGGCACCCAGTCTGCCTTGCTCGGCACGCCCAGGCACAGCTTGAAGGCCACGCTCATCAGCCGGGCATCCGATACCCACCGGAACCGCTGGGCCTCGCTGTCCTGGTTGCACGCTGCCGTCTGGACGGCGCTGGGGCTGGCCACCTCCACGCAGCGCTTGTGGTCATCGTTGTAGATTAAGAACTGCTGGGCGTCTGCTTAACGAGAAGAGAGAAGGCGGGCTGGCGTGGGACACGCGACAAGGACGTTGTTTTAGGTCGACAGCTCCCCACCCTCTCGTCCCCCAGAGACCTAGGATTGCAGGAAAGGAGGTGAAGGAGACGGGCCGACCCCAGACCCTTGGAGCCCTCAAGCCAGGAGGGGGCAGATGGAGGAGGTTGGCTTGGGGAGCATGGAGGCAGCTGCTGCGGGCTGGGGGTCATCGTAGGGAGCCCCCCGAAAAGACCCTAAATGCTCCCAAACCACAGGGGCTGGAAACAGGAAAAAACTCATCAATCTCAGAAGAGAAACCCACATGCAAGCATGAAATTAAATGCACGAATGGCCTGGAAAGCCATCAGATTCTGAAACCTGGCACTTCCCTCTGCTCTTTTGAGATATGAAAACTGTGTACAATTATTCTCACAATAGCATTAGATTTGGGGCTTGAGGCAATTTCTAAATTATTTTATGTAATTTCATCTTTATTTTATGTTCCACAGAGTTTTGAACTACGCTTTCTGAGTAGCCTGGGTCTCAGCAACTAGACAATTTATTCAAAGTTCGTTGTTTCATTTTGTCTCCCTTTCTAACTCAGAGATTTAGCATCTAGAGATAAGTCAGTGTCTACTGTATACTTTTAATATTCATTTCATTGCCATATTCAATCCAATCATTATATTTTTAAGATACAAAAATGTATTAAAAGTTAAATAATTTGTGAAGTTTGCGGTAACAGTTAAGTAAAGGTAAGTTTCTATGCCGTTTGAGGTAATGTTTCTGAGAGTGACCTTCTAAGCAACATAATGCTTTTTACACTTTATTTAAGGGAGTTAAGAAAACACGCACGGCGGCCTGGACTCGCAGCCATGGCTGTTAGCAGGCAAAGCCTGACTTCCCGTTGCCAGAAAACAAGCAAACCAAAAAGGACTTGGTAAGCATTTTTTTTTCCTTAAATCAAAACTGAGTTCACAGAAAGGTTTTTCCTTTTCCCTCTTATTTTTAAGGATAGGCCTTGAAAGGCAGTGACTTCTTTTCCTTTCGTGGCCTCACTGTAAATCAGACCCTCCACAGCTTTTACTAACCCCTGACCAGGTGGCCCCCGGGGGTCTGACGGCGCGTTCCTGTTCCCACCGACGTTCCCGGTGGGCTGTGACGGTGAGGACAGCC